>JAKSYS010000486.1:0-49050 GCA_022925895.1 Fragilaria crotonensis | reverse complement strand
ACGACTGCTGTTCCTGCCGATCCTTGAAAGTTGGTCAAAAATGCCCTCCGTTTGTACGCATCCGGTGTGTATTCCGACAAATGGGGATCATCGGAAGGCACCAAATAGGCATCCAATCCTTGATCCTGGAGGGATACACGTAGGGCTGCCAATTTGTCGGCAGCAGACCATGTTGTTGTAGGAGCTGTAGATGACGATGTGTCGTGGGGAACGTCATCCTTCATCATGTCAGTGGTAGTAGTCGTCGTCATTTGGGCGTCGTGACTGTAATCCGACGATAACTGTCCACCAGCGCGCAAGTGGGAAAGAATGGATCGAGTCTTGAACTTGTCGTGGTCGTTGTTGTCGTGCTTGTTGTACCGAACAAACGTCGATAGGTGCAGGTGTCGCCGCGTACTATGATACAGCTGCCCTCGATGCTGCAACAATGGCGTCGAAGACAAGCACACGACAGCCTTTCGACAAGATACCAACAGGATTGCAGCTGCAGTAGTCGTCAGCGTTCGGCTTCTTCGACGCGAACGACCGAGACAACCAAGTGTCATTCCGTCAACACACAAGAACAGTGGCTTGTTGAGTTGTGTGAGGGGCGTAGTAGAAAACGGGTTGTTTCGATGCGTGACGATGTTGTCAAGTTGTTCTCAGTAGGACAAGTACTTTCGTACTACAGTAGAGTGCACTTCTACGATAGAAGTAGAACTTGGTACTGCTAACGAAGCGTGCGTCACAAAAGAAAATTCGACTACATCCAACAACCACAACTTGTCCACAACATAAGTGGGTATCTGTATCATTATCATCGTTCATTCCAATCCCAAATTTAAACGAGACACAACCACAGCACACAACGACACAACACAGGTCCAACAATCAAAAAGGCACATTAAGTATACTCATCCATTCGTACAGTCTACCATGACGATTACAGCTCCATCCGCAGCATTATCTCGCGCCACTTCCCTCGATTCCATCCTCCAATCCTACGGAATTAGTGACATTTTCCTTCGCAAGGCCATTGTCGCACTGGGCGATGCCACTGCCAACATTTCGCACCATTTGACCAATTACGTGACTCACGAGTATGCAGGATCCCAAAATGCTTCAGGTGATCACCAATTGGAATTGGGATTTGGCCTGCGATCAGTGTGTCTTTGATGCCGTCCGAGCCTCCGGGGTCTATGCCACTGTGGCATCGGAAGAAACGCCACAAGAAACCAATGTTCGTAGCGATACTAATGCCACTCCGGATAGTATTGGTGGAGAACAACAAGAAACCTACTTTTCCTTGGGATGCGATCCATTGGATGGATCCAGTATTATTGATGCCAATTTTTCGGTCGGTAGCATTTATGGCATTTGGCCTGGAACTCAGTTGGTCGGTCGATCGGGACGGGAACAAGTTGCGGCCGCTGTGGCTCTCTACGGTCCCGAACTGTCCTGTGTGTGGCACTCCCAACGGTGCAAAAAGTCTTTGAAGTCACACTTGTGGACGACCGGACCGAATGGCATTTGAGTTGCGATGCGGTCGTCATTGAACCAGCGGGAAAGATATTTGCACCTGGGAATTTGAGAGCCACCAACGATCATCCGCAATACAAGGCATTAGTGGAGTATTGGATGGAACAGGGATACCAACTTCGATATTCTGGTGGAATGGTGCCGGATGTGTATCATATTTTTGCCAAGAGTAAGGGAATCTTCACTAATGTGAGTTCCGCCAAATCCAAAGCGAAATTGAGATTGTTGTATGAAGTGGCACCGCTGGGTTTGATTGTAGAATGTGCAGGAGGTGTCGCGATGGACGAGTCGAGTGATAGGAGTGTGTTGGATATTGTCATTGATGACTGCGATCAACGTTTAGGTGTGTGCTTCGGTGGCAAAGCGGAAGTTGAAATTTTCAAGAAATTCATGTTTGGGACGACAACTGAAGGCGCGATTTGATTCTGATAGATTGGTTGTTGACTGAGAGCAATAGCTGCTGTCAGGCAATATCTTTTGTCTAGTAACTGTGATTTGCTTTCATGGTATTGTTACTCTAGGATGTGCTATCGATCTTCTTTTGACCAACGCTGGTGCCCGCTAAAGTAATTATGCAGTTGCTGGCTACACAGGTATGCGGAACAACAATTTGCAACGCGCCAATTACATTCAGTCTGCCGTTTATTGAGCGTTACTTCATTATTCTCGAACAGACTTGTACGCCGAGGACTTGTACTATGCTACTGTTCATTCGGTTGGGTCGAGCAGGACGTCAGAGATTGTCGCCACATCACTTTTTCCCTTAACATGCGACAAGCACTCCATATGTGACTCTCTCTACACATGGGCGAGGTGAAAGAATGATATTCGTCGTAAGAAATTCCACTCACAATTCCGAAAACCTGTGACTCCATCATAATCCTATCCTGACGCACCTGGTAGAATAATTCCTGTTGCTTTCAACATATTATCCAACATACCAAGTGTACCGATGAGATTGATTCTGCTTTCATTCTTCGTCTCCGGATCCTTCTGCTTTCCATCCCTACGCACACAGCAGTATCGTTCGGTGTTCGGCGAAGGAGCTTCGACACATCACTCGATGTTGCAACAACAACAACAACAACAGGCATCACCACTTACTACGACGAAGACATTAACGCTCGATCGTCATTTGGAACACGGGCGTACTGGGACGATGTCTACCAAGGAATGGGCGACTTTCCCAAGGATGAATACTCCTGGTACTATGGTTACGATGTCATAAAGCCATACTTGACCAAGGTGGCATCGCCCTCAACGTCTCCCTCGATTCTTTTGCCAGGAATTGGGAACGACCCAATGCTGTTGGACTTGTACGCCAATGGCTACACCAATTTGGTCGCTTTCGATTATTCGGAACATGCCATTGAACGACAGAAGGACTTGCTGTCGTACGAGCAGCTAAAACAGTCCAAGACGAATAAGGCATATGGTGCCGGAGTAGAACTCCACCAAATGGATGCACGATTTCTGAAATCTTCCTGGACAGAGCAATTTGATGTCATACTGGAAAAGGGAGCGCTCGATGCAATCTATCTGTCGGGAGATGGTAATGTGGAGGCATCCGTCCTTGAAATGGATCGCGTCTTGAAACCAGGAGGGTTTGTGATTTCCGTTTCGGGCGTAGTGCCCAACGACCTGAGACGAACCATGTTTGCCGACTACATTTGGATCCGTGACGGAGCAGAGGATCTACGTGCCGGCGTGTTTTGTCTTTCAAAAGCCACTTTAAAAATCAGATAAGTTGTATGCGGCAAGATACAGGTACATCACTCGACTCGTTACCGTCCGTTGATACACGCATCTAGTCGTCCATCTATGTGTTCGTCGTCGTCCTCGACGGCCGTGCTCAAGGCGCTGGAGCGATTGTTGTCGTCTTTCTTCACGGAACCTCGAAGTTTCCACAAAACAAGGTCACAGTATCGTATAATCGACCAGTGAACTTCGGCTTCATGCAATTCATCAATGGCCTCTTCCACAGTCGGAGTCTTGGACTCGCCATCTTCGACAAGGTCACTGTCAATGCCAACCGAATCATTTGACTCGCGAAGCATCGCTCTCATGACATACGTTGCGCTTTGCGCCCACAGCAGAAAATGACAAAGAACCTCCTTCTCACTCTTAACTTGAATTTTGGCATTGCGTCGATTGCTGAAGGCTGGATACTTCCCTCATCGGCGAGATCAGCGACATCTTCTTCGATGGTAGTGGGGAACCGAGCAAGATGATCGATCATGATTTCCGTCAACAATATCATGGCCATAAACTCATTACGTAGATTGATGGGTTCCACAATACCACCAAGCGTCCGAACACCACAGCTTGTGCCGCTGTCTTTTCTCTCCATCGTCGTTCCAGTCAATAGGTTGAGATCTTCCTCGTTACAAGCCAAGGCTCGGAGCAAACTGAAGAGAAGCGTGGTATTTTCGTCATCCGAGACGCTTACGCGGAGTGTTTCACGGCGATAAATTAGGTCACGATCGGATTCCAAGTAGTCCTCGCACAAGAGATCAATGTCATCGTCATCTTCGTCCGTCTCGGGTTCATCTCCAACCTCCTTTTCATCGTGGACATGAAAGAGACGCTCGCTTGGAGGACTCGATACCGTCGATGGAATCGTCGGATCGTGTTCCGATCGATCGCTCACGACATGATGCTCCGCCAAGTCGTCGTTTCCATCAGCATCGGCATGATCAACACGAGAGTCGACTTTGTGGCCAACTGAATCATCATTTTGTGCCTCGTCAATATGATAAGTCTCACTTTGAATCGTACCGACCTGAAACCTTTCAGGTACATGATGGTAGTACACCAGAATGTCTCGATCTGAAAGCATATCGGAAAGCCAGAACTTCATCTTTCGCAAGAATACGGGATCAGTGGGTGAAACTTCCAGGTCAATATCGACTTGATTTGGACACGTTCCATCCTCATCGAAATTGTTTTCGACAGAAAAGCCGTAGTTCAAGAGGTATCGATGATTGGATTTCCGACCGTACGATTCATAAATGGGAGCACCTGCTGGAACATCTACCAGACTGTCGTGTTGTGAGACGAAGATGGGGGTGACGACCAAGGATAAAACGAACGATGTGAGTTAACGTGTGAGTACGAAACGAGGGAATCATCATCATCATGGTATTCCCTCTTACGTTCTAATGGTAAACGCGTCCCGTTCGATATCAAATGTCCACATTGCATCAGGTGGACGTCGATGATTCAACATGTCGGCTTGCGGAACCATGGCCGAAACGCGAGTCGTGGTACGATCGACAAAGGCAAAGTTGCGTGATGTGATGGCCACACGTGCCCATTGAAAGTCGGCAAGTGAAACATTATGAAACCATGAGCATGTTGCTGCAGATGCTTCTGTCGCATTGGGATCGTCATTGTTGATTTCATTTTTCTGAGCATGGGCCGCCGCCTCCTTCTCTACGATGCGACACACTGTGCAATAATCCTCCCATATGGAGCGGTTACGTTCCATGATTTCGCTGAACAGGAAACTGCCTTCGAGGTGCTTTAATTCGTCTGGAGACCAAAATATGGGAATATGTGGAAATGACTTTGGCAAAACATCGTAGTAGGGAAAAAAGAAGGAGTCCGATCCATTTGTCTTCATGTCCCACAACATGTAGAGTATCAGATAAATGTGACGCGGAGCATTGATCCGAGTGTCACATTCTGCAAGTTTCTTTCCCAATGGTAGGGCTCGTCCCATGTCCGCAGTCAAGATACAATGTCGAGGAACGGAAATGAGCATCGTGTCTTTTGGAATGTCGGTACTGGCATGGACGTTTCGTTCCTTCTCTTCAGGCCGCCTTCGTAGTTCTGCATATTTGAAATAAGTATATTCGTCATTGACATCGCTGCTGCCGCTCTCGTACTCTCGAAATTCCACCTGTCGCCCCAATCAAGATCAGAATGATGCAAATGAAAAAAATGTGAGTACTCGGAGTGTGTTTGTATCGTACAACAGTGGAGGGACCTTTGCTCGGACAACTTGTTTTCCAATCATGCAATGATCTTGGAACGAACATTGGACACGCAGTACTGCCGGAGACGAGAGTGACAGACCGCAAACTAATCGCCAATTAGCAAGCGCAGTGCTCCATTGGAGTACATGGCGCCTGCCACTGAATTCCGCCTGGAGTGCAAAAACAAATGAATGAGCTGCTCTCACAAAAGAATGTGAAACAACGTACATGTTGACAGGTTCCTCCATTTTGCTGCAACCAGGCAGTCAGGCGTTCGTACTTGTCCAAAGAAACACATGAGGTGCTGCCATCACCATTGCTGCTAGAGGTTGTTTGTTCTGCGTCCTCCATGTCTGTCGTCCGAGTATTGCGTGTGCTGCATACACAAGGGTAACCGAAGTTGGAATCAAATGCTTCATGCAAGTGCTGAAGATATTCGGAGTGCAAGTACCAGTACTTGTACCTTGTGTACTATGACCTAGCTAGCACATACACTGGATGGAGTACACCAATGCCTATGAACATCATGGGGAGTTGGAATGACGTACCCCGGAACTTCAGTACCGCTCCAGAAGGTGCTACTTAACGAACGCTCAGTGTTATGAGTTATGAGTCCCATGCAAAGTCGACGTTTCACTTTTTATATTGTCCGATAGTATATATTGAGCCCTGATTATAGTTGTCATTAAAACGATTTCCGGCGCGAGACATCTGAACTCTGTACGCGATGTTTGACAAAAATGAAATGAAGTATGCAGTATGCATATTCCATGTTGCACACTATACACGTAACTCCTTTTGAGTTCAGTCCCCAGTCCCAAGCCGGGATCCTGATGGAGTCAGACAGAACGAAAAAGACTTCAAGCTCTTCGACTTCGAGACAGAGATTCAATTGCTTCAAAGTGATATGACTTTTTGCGTTGCGTCTGAAAAGGTTTCATTCTATTCTAATTAGAAGGCAGTTGGAACCGCGATCGGATTTTTGACGACGCTCACGCATCGGGAATAATATAATTTGTTTGGGGGCATCCCATCGGAGATCAGCAATCTGTCGCAGCTCTCAAATATTTTCTCTTCGGAGACCATGTCTTGAAGGAAACCATCCCATCTGAACTCGGAATCCTGTCGCTGCTCAAGATCCTACTGGGATGGTGCGGGCCAATTGCTTGACTGGCACACAGCTTACTACTTAGAGTTTCAATAAAAACTCTGCACAACTTCCACACATCCTGCCGACCGCCATTGCAAGCTGGTAGAGACCGTACCTT
The DNA here is from genome assembly GCA_022925895.1 of Fragilaria crotonensis. Lineage (NCBI taxonomy): Eukaryota > Bacillariophyta > Fragilariophyceae > Fragilariales > Fragilariaceae > Fragilaria > Fragilaria crotonensis. Next base: position 42,284 of record JAKSYS010000486.1, on the reverse strand, counting down.
TGAGAGAAGGAGAGCGACATTTACCGACAGCATACTCAGTTATGTGGATGGATAGAGAACGAAAAGATTAATCATTATTTCGGACCTATCCCGGTTGTCATCTATACCATCCGGCTGGCTTGTTCCTGGTCGGTTGCAATGCCTTCCTTTGGTTCCCACACTGTACCTGGAAGAAACTGTGGACGACACTTGTGACACCAACAAAATGATCGATCACAGCCATGAAATTGCAACGGATCTTGCGTTTCCACCAAACCCGAATTTGCGTCCACGTGTCGGCCAACGTTACGTAGAGATCATCTAGAATTGCATTGCGCTCTTCGGCCGTCGCCCCCAAGTCGTAGTCAAGGAATTGTGCAGGCCCCTCAGTAGGAGTACCATTGTTACTGCTGTCATTAGTCTCTGATGTGAGATGCAACAATCGCAAGGTCCTCAGATCCAAGCCAGTCCGGTCAGAATTGGATTCGCGAAGGAGGAGAGCGTATATTTTGAGTTGGAAAAAGGTTTCTTCGGCGATTTTGGCATTCATGCTTGACGAATACTTGAACTGAGGCGCCTTTCCAGATTTGTAATCCACTAGTCGCAAATAAACTTGTCGGTCGCCGGGATGCTGCATCATGTCTAGACGATCGACAATCCCGCGGACGAGGAATGTATCATCCGGTCTGGAGGCAGCAGCACTTGCGTCAGTATCAGTACGTCGCCCGGATACATTTAAATTAGCCTTGACCCATACTTCTCGTTGGACTGGATTTGGACGTGTGATTTGGCGCGGATCTTCCAATTGCACGTAATTTTGCAGCAATCGCAATCCCGACAGTCCCCATTCCCTTTCATCAGCGACATTCCACTCATCGTCTTTCAGGAACAGGGACTTGTAGGTTTTATGCTTTTGAATGCTCCATTCCTTGCGATATAAATTTTGAAGATTCTCCAGAGTCCGATCAGCAGGTTCCAAATCGAATATCTGTTCCAGTGCAGCGTGACACATTGTACCTTTGGCCAGGACAGGTGTGGTGGGCTGTCGGATGCCCCAAAGGTATTGAAACATGAAGGACTGGGGACATTTTTGAAACTCCATGATAGAAGATGGAGACAACGATTTGGGGTAAGGGATGGAAGATGTAAGGTTCTGATAAGGGTAAGGATCGTCACTGTCTTCCTCCGCTGGGATTATTGCCGCTATGGTAGATAATTGCCGTTTGGTGGAGGGAATGATGAAGCCCAGGCACCGTCTCGAGTGAAGAAGCACCAAACACAGCGCCATGATGATATTTATGGATACGTGCATCCAACGCGCAACACGAAAGAAGGAGGAGAAAAAGAGGACAGATGGCAGATAGGGAGGCTTGGAATGTCAAGGTGTGCTCAAGGACCGAGTATGAAACTTCAAATTTATGTTTTCCCTTCGAGTTGTACATAGTGGTCCAGAGTTGTACAGTGGAGTATGATAGCAGATGCAAGTAGCATCATCTGATTTTCATTCTCTACATGTTCGCATCATCATACGAAGACCCATCTACATCTACCAGTACCGTAGACCCCTATATGTAGTATGAGAGTAGTACCCGTTCTCCGCGCCCAAAATTTGAAACGTTTTTGATGCCACAGACGAACTCTGCCACCCATGCTTTCCAATGGACTAAACTCCTTTTCTGTGTATCTTGTACTGCATCCTTGCGCGTTTGCTAGTAAGTACGAGTGCCCTCCTATACCACGCTGCAAGTGGCAGTACTGCTACGTACCAGTACTTGTACATTTGCACCATAGCATTACAGAGAGCGACGTACGGCATACTCGGAGTACTGTATGTACAGTAGTACCAGCGACTCACATCTCAAACAGGGACTGAAAGGGCTTTCTCGAGCGCACGATCTGTGTCGACAGTTGCGCACTATAGTACAGGTACTCGTACCAGTATGCATATCAGGTCCTTGGAGTACTCGAGTACTTTTACTCCAGAATACACCACACATACCACATCCTCGCAAAAACCATGTTGGCTCTGAAAAAGAAGAAGCAGGATGCAGCTGCCGCATCTGCAGCAGCAGCTTCACAAGAAGAGGTTCAACAGCGACAATCTCCACAGGTGGAAAAGGTGTCGCTCCTGGGGATAGGTGGTAAAAAGACGACGAAGAAGGAGGAACTCAATCAAAGTACCGTCAAGAAAAGGACTCCCGGTGAAATCCGAATTCAGAAGGGTGCGTGCGTAGGAATCGTTTAACAGTACACTATGTGACAGTAGGGAATCGGCCGAAATGCCTTGTCGTTCATTAGCACTTGCTCATGCCCTCCCTCATCTCACCTATTTCTTCTACCCATTCGACACTATACTGTATTTAATTCAGATATTGCCGAGCTCGACGGCGGTAGGGTTGCCAACATCAATTTCCCAGACCCGAACAATTTGTCCCTTTTCCTGGTTTCCGTCACGCCCGATACTGGGTTTTGGGCATCGGCAACCTACCACTTTCAATTCGAAATTCCGGAGCATTATCCCCATTCCCCACCCAAGGTTGATTGCATGACCAAAATCTACCACCCCAATATTAATTTGGACGGCAAGGTCTGTCTCAATATCTTGAGAGAAGATTGGAAACCGGTCCTGGATATCAATGCCGTCATTTACGGTCTCATTTATTTGTTCTACGAACCAAATCCAGACGACCCACTCAACCACGAAGCCGCCGAATTGTTCCGAAAGGATGTCAAGCAATTTGAACGACTGGTGACGAGGACCTTGCGGGGAGGCATATTGGATGGCGTGCAATTCGAACGACTGGTGTAGCTCTGAAGCAACTGTAGGCACCCTCGCGGATCCTCACCCACACTTCCGTTTGGATTGTTTTGAATGGGAGGGTGGTGGTGGTTGTGAGTGTTTATTCATTCATACTGCGCCACAGTGTGTGCGTGCGTGTGTATGGAGTATGAAGGCAGGTGCTACTGTTTTATTACACTATTTACCAGCAGCACGATGGGATCACTAAACTTTGCCTTCATTTCTGAGAGACATTCTCCGTCCTCCCAACTAACTACTCATAGTAGTTGCAGAAGTACATGTAGTAGTGTTGAGGAGGAGTGAAAATGGTGACTTTCGCTTCTTGTATTTCACCTGTATATGGCGTGAAAACTCGTTCTCATGGTAATCGACGCAAAGGGTTGCACTCTACGTGTAGTCCTGTCAACCATCACGTTCTCCCCAACATCTTGCCTATGCCAATGTCACAATGTCGATGTAAATATGGCCACTAAGCGAGGGGTGAAATCGCCACTTTCTTAGCATATAGCGTTACTACTCGTTTTTAATGGTATTGGGACATGGGGTAACAGACATGATCTCCCCGAAAATTTGGCCTACGTCGCAAATTGGACGGTCAAGGTCGCTGGAATGGCCACAACATGAGACAGGGCCATCCCCAGGACAAAGGCGGTCAGGACAGATACCAAGAGCACCACTACCGTTTCAATTCCAAAAAGGATCCAATTGGAATCCAAAAATTTGCTGTGAAGAAATGAAGGTAGAATCGGAAAGGAAACGCAATATTGGTAAGAACGAGAAACAGGAGATTGTTTCACACAAAATGGACAAGCAGCTATAATCAAACTCACCTTTTCCAAACTCCCAGAAACCAGATTATTGTACACCTCAACGTCATGGCGGCACTTCGTGCCGATATGGATTGTTGGATATCACTGTTGTCGTTATTATTTGAGTTGGACAATGATAGTAAGACGACCCAACAGGATGCGCCGTAGTACATGGCAGCCGGGAGTGTCCCAAACATGGAAAAGGCCGCAGCCATGACCATTGCCTCAGTTTGGCTTTCCGCAACGGCAGCGGATGCAACGGCTGCATCAGGATCGTGATCCCATTCACGGAATTGACCATATGATCGATAGTTTTCGGCTTGAGCTCGAGGATTGTGCATACCGCCATTATGATTGTTGTAGCCCGGTGCCAGTGGGTACGTATTGTCGTCATTCTCATGTTCCTGAGGCATACCGACAACGGCATCTCCCACAAGCGCACCGACAAAGATATCAGGATATCCCTCCAACGTGTCGGCGATGGAAACTGCATCAATTTTGAGCATGCCCCTGGAAAGCAACCGGTCGACCAATTTTGCTTTTGACTCATTTCGATTTCGCGAAAATGCCAATCGTTCGTCTCGATGTTCTCGTGCAGCCAGCGTGGACACAACGTGCGTGTTCCAAACGTGACTGACAGCCATGCAAAGGGCATCGGCAGTGCATGCTGTGAAGCAAACGGCAACCATCCAGGGCGATGGTTTCGTCATAGCCGTGGCTGCAGCTGATGTCGTCGCTGCAGTCGTGTGTGCCAGGGGCCCTGCAAAACCAACCAATGTGGCAACAAGTCCGGCACCAGTCAGCATGCCATCAATGGCGGCATAGCAAAAGGAACGATGGAGTGAATCGGCATGCATGAGATATCGTAGCGAGTGAATAATGGGATCCCAGAGGCAACAGCAGCAGTCGTCGTCGTTGTGATAATTGGTTTTGTTTGGGTCATGGGCGTTATTCAAGTACTCGAGAAAGCGTTGGTCATCAGTCAGATGATCTGGGTCAGTGTCAACCATAGAAAGAGTGGTGTCAATGGCATTGTACCCCTCGTACATTGGTTGAGGGCGATATGGTTGATTCATTGACGGCGACGGAGGCAGTAGGTGCAAATGTTGTTGTTGATAATACGTATTTGAGAAAATGAGCTGTCCCCTGCCAACGTTGACATCGGTTTGTGGATATGGTGGGAGTTCATGGTCATTATTGTTCATACTGTTGGTATCGCCGTTTCCATTTCCGTTGGCATTGTTTGCAGTGCTCGCATCCAAATCGTCCACAACAATGGGACCATCCTGATCCTGTCGAAAGGATTCCGTATACGCGTATTGCATATCAATCATGTATTGCATACGCTCTTCCAGGCTGCTGTTTTCCGGAACCAAACCTTCCCGCGTCATCGTGTCGTCAACGTGAGGTTTGCGCATTTTCGGAGTGGCTGGAGACCGTGACGGTCCAGAGGACAGCATGATAATGCTTGCTTATAGTATAATTGTAGTGTTGTAGTAGTACCTGGTCTGAAATGCAGTGCGTAGTGGTTATAGCTTCTGCTGTTGCGCGGTTGTGGTTGTCGGGCGTCTACTGTTAGGCATATGTTGTTGACCCATCGAGACGCCGAGGATACACTGATAGACTTGTGTCAGAGGTCAGAGCATGTGTATTCCAGTATTCTTTCGCTGTGTCGACAAAAACAGGTTGTGTTGATCACTGGAATATTGCACTGCTACTGGACCTCAAGGTGTGCGAAGTGCGTTTAGTTTATTCGAACTCAGTTTGACGTATTCAAAGCTTCATTATATCATCATATATGATTAGTGACACCGACACTTTGGCTGGGGGACGTCATCATTTGATGTCACTTCATGACATAGAGGCATCTTGTGTACGCATGGTCAAGTACTAATGTCCTACAGAAGATCGTTATATAGCGGTTAATGATACATTGTGCCTTTGTTGAAACTTTCATATCATACACTAAAGGTGTATGCATATGCATATATCCACGTAAGCTTCCATCGGCACTCATGACACCTGCCATTTGACACGAAAACCTGTACTGTTTAGTACGGTGCAGCTGCTAGTGTGGTACTACAGTACGATCGGAATTTTGAGTATCAGTTGTGGTTTCCGCGCTTCCCAAATTTCTAACGGCATTCGCACTGTCGGTTGACGACATTGCTCGACAGCATGGTACAGCTGCTACCACAGTGGTAGCAGGGCCCAGTCGTCAGTCGTTCGTCAGTCGTCAGGAAACGGGAGAAATGAGAAGTCTGGATCATTCGCCTGTCCTCCAGTCCGTCCCTGGGACCGACGGGGATCAGCCAAAGAATCTGCGCCACTTCTCTTGATGATGAGACAGACGCATGACGCACGGCGCACTCAGATGACGTGCCAGTAGAACTTACAGTAGTACTTGTACTTGGCGACTGCGACCACCAAGCGGGGTGATGGGCTAACATTATGTCATTCAATCAGAGTCAGAGAGTGTTCTGTGTCGACAATTGAGCAGCACTTCGAACTCATCGCACATAGCAGCCTGCAGCATCTCGAAGCTCCATCCCTTCGGACTTCAGAGTAGCGGGAGTGCCGGTGACTCTTAAATCTCAACACTGAATACTGTAAAGCCAAGCGTTTTCTAGGCCATCGCCCATCACCCATCACTGAACCAGCCTCGACCACTTGGCACGCACATCACGATATACATCTAAATCTACCTTGAATGTCGCGTTGCACCTCCAAACGAGTCCCGCTCATCACTCTGATGTTGGCCGCTGTCCTTGCAGGCGCTCGTGGCTTTGCCATCCGAACATTGGCTCGCCAAACGTCAAGAACCAACTTCGCTAGAACTGATCGTATCCTTCCACACACATCACACACAAAGTCACAACCCACATGGACCCGCTGCTTTGCTACAACCGAGTCCAAAGTCACCACAACCACCAGTACATCCATTTCCCGCTTACCTCGCCAGGACCTGTCGTTGGACCAGAGGACTGTCACTCAGCACTTGGATGTTGTCCTTTCACACTTGACTTCCCGACATGCATCCGAGGACACCCATCAGGCAGCAAAGCGCGTAGCAGAACTTCACGACCGACGCGTTGAGCTCATTCGAATCCGCGACGGACACTTGCAGACCCGCAAGGAAGCATCCGCCCAAGTGGCGCAACTCTTGAAACGATTGTCCAAATCGACTGGATCGACGGAACCTGACGCCGCTAGTGCTTCAGAGTCTGATGAGGTACTGCTGGAAGAGGCCAAGGCGAGGTCGAATGCTGCAACGGAATTGGCAGATGCTGCGGAAACGGAGCTCGCCACTATCGAAGAGGAACAAAACACGTTGTTGGCAAACATTCCGAACCTACTCGATGACATCGTTCCCGAAGGAAAAGACGATTCCGATAACGTTGTTGTTAAGACATGGGGCACTCCTGCCGTCTACAATTTCACATGCCAATGGCATGACGACATTGCCACCAAGCTTGGTGGCTACCTCGCCGAAGCAGCCGTCAAAATGTCTGGCAGTCGTTTCGTCGCACTCTCTGGGCCCGTCGCCCGCCTGGAACGCGCCATTGCCACGTTCTTTCTCGACACACACACCTCCCGCGGATACACCGAAGTCAGCGTTCCTCTCATTGTCGGATCCTCCGCCTTGGAGGGTACATCCCAACTACCAAAATTCAAAGAAGACCTCTTTGCCATTGCCGAAACTTCCCACACCTGCAACGGCGAAGCTGCCTACCTCATCCCCACGGCCGAAGTGCCCGTGACGAATTTGCATCGCGATTCCGTCTTTGATGCGTCTGACTTGCCCCTCTGGTACGTGGCCAGCACGCCCTGTTTCCGCGCCGAGGCGGGATCGTACGGGAGAGATACCAAGGGACTCATTCGGACGCATCAATTTCAAAAAGTGGAATTGGTAAAAATCACCACGGCCGAAACGTCGAATGAACAACACGAAGCGCTCACGGAAGATGCCGAATTGTGTTTGCAATTGTTGGAATTGCCGTACCGAAAGGTGAGATTGTGCAGTGGTGATATTGGATTTTCGGCGAGACATTGTTATGATTTGGAGGTGTGGTTGCCTGGTGCACAGGAATATCGGGAAATCTCGTCGTGTAGTAATACGGGAGACTTTCAAGCGAGGCGCATGGCATTGCGATATCGACCAGCAGTAGCAGTCGCTGACGACGAAAATGGTGGAAGCAAGGTGGAGAAGAAGAGGTACCGGCGCTGCCAAGAAGCCCAAACCAGTCCTTTGCCACACCATCAATGGAAGCGGCTTGGCGGTCGGACGAACTTTGGTGGCCGTATTGGAGAATTATCAACAGGAAGATGGAAGTGTTGTGATCCCTAAAGTGCTACGACCGTACATGGGTGGTATGGAAGTTATTCGTCCACCTTAAATCACTCGACTGTTGTATGCACTAAAAAGTGAGGAATTCAAGCAAGAACTCTGTGAACGACAATGCCGGCGTTGCGTTCTGCTCTCATGTGTAAACGTCTAGAAGTAGCAATCACACTATCCTTCGTGACGTTGTCTGTGTTTAAGGGAGATATTGCAGTTTTTTGTTACTTTTATTGTTCCAAGCATTCAACAGCACGCAGAACGATTGCACAAAGGAGGCAATGACATCAGAGTTCAGTAAACACCGTTTCACTCATGCACAAACCATTCACCGAAGCGAACCCACCAACGAACTCACAAAATTAACAACACTCGCCAAAATTCCCTCTAGCAAAGTATTCATGGTCGTCTATTTTTGAGTACTCCTAGGCAATAGCAGGAACGACATGAAGTGCAGTTGCTGCGATCGCATCTCGAGGGAAGGGCGTGCCAGAGAGCTATGCTAATCATAAACAATGGAAATCGAACAATATTGTTGGCGCTGAGAGATAATTATGCATTCATGAACTTAGGAATGCTTTGTCCACAATCCCGAATCAACGCACCGCTTCATATGATACGCCCTATCATCAGAGTCCATAGAAAGGAGTGCTCCCTCCAGTTTCTCGACACTGCTCCAATTGAATGCCTGTTGCATCGTGGCCGGGAGTGTTTCCATCACCTCCATCGGGTCCAACCCTCCTGGTCCCAACCGCTCCTCCAGAGGAAGACGTTTCAAATCGTCGAGAGCAGTTCGTTCCTCCAAATTTTGCCCCACCTCCTCTTTCATCCGCTCCTGGTCCAGCTCAATTCGCTTGGTCACGGCCCAATCAATAATCCCTTGGCAAAGACGTTCGACAGCCGCAAAGAAACGATCATGGAACTCCTTCCTTTCAAACTTTTTGAAAAAGGGAATCACGACGTTGCCCGGGTGTTGTTGCTTGGAAACGGCCAATTCGGAAATGGCAAGAATGATTCGAGTCTGACGGCATGTCTGTTTCATCTTCTGACGGTGACCGTTCATTTCATCCTCGAGGCAAGCGAAGAGGATGTAGTTGGTGGCGTTCTCTTGCATCAAGACATCACCGTACTTCAAGATATAGTCCTTTGAGTCCTCGAGAGATTGCAAGTGCATGAAGTCCTCGACAACTTGAGCGTATTTCGCTGCAAATTCGAGGTAGGTGTCAGTTGCCTTGGGAGGAGGAGGAGCACAGGCTTGAACCGGCTTGGTCGTAGCAGCAGACTTGCGAGCGCAAGCGGCGGCAGGGGCCTTGTTTGCCTTGACTGCCGAAGTTGCAGCAACTGCCTTTTTGTGTTTCCCGTTGATCATGTTCTCCTTGTCCTTGACAAATCCAGTAGGAGTGTAATCATCATTGGATGCATTGGTGTTAATGATTGTCCTCTCCTCCTTCACTTCACAGATATTGTCGACATTCCACGTTTTGTGCTTCTCAATCTCTCCTAAGCGCTTGTTTCGCGACTCATTTGCCTGCATCAACTTGTCCAACTCCTCTTTGATGCCTTTCGCATCATTTGAATTGTCATCGCCGAGGACGTTGTCCCCACAGTCCGCCTCAATGACTTTTGCAGCTCCGCCCAAACTCTTCCAATGGTATTGCAAGGATTTGATTCGATGATTGGCGTCGGTCATGGCTTCCTCAATTTCTTTAATTTCCATGGACTCCTCCTTTCACGTTCGACGCGAGATCTGTGTTTCATGCTGAACCACGATTCCTTGTTACTCGTGACATGCACATCGTCTTCGTCGTCCGACAATTCGATGTTGTCCCATTTCGAGTACCAGTATTCAATTCCTTTCGACATGGCTTTGCTTCTTACTCCGGAGTGTATCTTTGTGATTTCGAATGGAAAATTGTTGCATTGCAGGTCATGGAATGTGCGTTGGGTATGACTAGTTTTGATTGGCGCATTCACCTCAATCACACTTGCTTTTCTCCAATCACACATAGCATTGAATGCCTTTCTCCAAAGAATTCGGTACCAGGTACTTGTACTGGCGAGGGAGCTGTTGCGAAAGGCGCCGAACGCCGAACCTCCGAGCCACACTTGCCTGAGACACAGATGCGTCGTATGACCTTCATCTGCGCGGGGCACCTCTTTTCGATCAGAGTACTCCAAGGGTACGTAAGAGCTACGGTTATGACGACGGAACGCATATGCACCTGCGCATCATGATATCTGCAATGATTTGAATCACTTCATTGGTGGATCCAACAACCAATAGGAGCATTATAAGGATAGCGTCGTGTTTAAATCTCAAGTTAACGTGAAGAAGTAGCAATTTGATGAGGGGGGATGGTGGCGTGGTCGTTGGACGTCTCTGCCCGTCGATCGAGAGCGCCCGCCAGTGGACTGGCATGGACAGTCGTCACGTAGTGTGTGTTTTTGTTCTCGTTGTGGCATTTTACAATCGAAGTATGTTTGTTAGCTCAATTGTCCCAAGTATTCATGATACGAGCCAAATACCAGCAATCCCACCAGATCCCATATTGGCAAAAATGAGGAAATTCATGGCAATCAATCCAAATCCGAGTGCCGTAATGGTGACTGGGTCAACCTCGAATTCAGTCACGGAAACCTTGGGTGGTGGCGATGATGACTTTGATACCTTGGTTCGTTCAATTTCGTCAGGACTGAATCCCAATTGTGTCAATCGATCTTGTTGAGATGGTTGTTGTTGTTTTTCATTCGTGCCTGTTGTGTCCTTGTCCTGGTTGGATGAGGATGACAAGAACAACACAGTATTTGTGTGTAAGTTCTTAGACTCATGATGATGATGTTGATTTTGTCGTTGTGCAACTACTGTTGGCAGTTCCATGATTTGCGAATAAGGACGCCTCGTTTCGAACCTGCACAGAGGCGCAAAGGCTATTGCCGTTAACGGGAAGGAACAGTAGAAGAGGAGGAGCCAGCAACAACATGGCAAAGTAGTACGCCAAGCATTCAATGTCATCATGGGAGCCATTTGGGAGGAGGAGGTTACGAAACTGACAACGGCGTCGAATGGTGTGTTACGCTGGTGATGATAGCATGTCCCTTGTTTCTGTTTTACAATTTGCAAGTCGCGGAATACCAACGCGTACAAGTAGTAGATACCGTAGTGCACAGAACTCAAAGTGTACCAGTAGAGTAATCCGAGTACTGTAGTACTGACCTTTTTTGAATGTTATTCGATTATTCGTGAAGACGAGGTGAAATATCTTCGATGCGAGGAAAACGCGAACACATACAGCACGATTCTTTCGACTTCAACTTGGGCACCAGATTCGCCTGTGAAAAATGTCAGAAAATCTGGATAAAAGTTCAACTTGCTTCTACGGGTGGTTTCCCGTAGGGCGTGGTCAAGATTTGCCTCCGAGCCAAAGGATTCCAGGAGTAAGCTTGTGGCGCAAGCACACCGCGGACAAGCGAAAACAACAACTATGTGCCTATCCAAGTTCAAAGTGATCACTCCAACACTTGGTTCTTGTTTTCGACTCTGAACTTCGACTTTCGACGAGCTAACAAGCGCACTTTTAACCTGAACATCTCTGCACAACAATGAGAGTCTCAGCTGAACTTCTGTTGCTCGTCGTAGGATGTGCATCTGCCTTTGTTGCAGGCCCTCAGGGTTATGGTACGTGTTGTTCTTTGATCTTGTCGGCCGACCAGGACTGGATTGTGGATGTATGCATTGATGCAAAGATAGACAGATGCAAGGAATCGTGATGACTTTCTCACAAGCTTGCGCTCGACATTGTAGTGCAAAAGAATGGCCAAACAATACGTCGATCCATGGCGACAGTGTCGGCGGTTTCAGCCGAAGTCAATGGAGCACAGACTGCTGCTACTGCATCCGTTCCAAATCTCAACATTCGTTTGAATGTTAATGAAAAGCTCGTACTGTCACGTCCGTTTGTACGTCAGGCACACTGTGCACATCATCCAGTCACGAAGGTATCGAAGGAGCTCCATTCGGATCCTACGTTGATTACGTCCTTGACGATGATGGCAACCCTGTTTTGTTAATGAACGAAATGTCCATGCACACGATTAACATTCGCGACAATGCCATCAATAATAACGGCAACAACTCGAACAATCCCGGCAGCAGTTTGGTAACACTCTTCACACAACTCGCTGGCACCGGCCAAGACGTATCACGATGTTCCCTCACCGGAACCATTGTCCAGATTGACCCCAAAACTGCCCCCGACATTGACGCAATTCGCATGAGGTACAGTATCTCACACGCCTACGCCGACCAGGTCATGGATTCTCCCAAATTCCATTTTTACCGCCTCGTTCCAACCAAAATATACTTTGTCGGTGGCTTTGGTGTCTTGGCCAAATGGGTCGACCCGGCCGATTACCGGGAGTCGACGCCGGATATTTTGGCGCAGGAGGCGGCGGACATTTGCGCCCGCATCAACCGCGATCATGCCGAAGATTTGAGACTCACCACCCGACACTTGTTGCAAGTCGACGCGGAGCTCGAAAATGTCAGACTCACCAGTGTCGACCGGTTGGGGATGGACATTCGTGTCACGTCGCAGAAGGGGGCGAGGAGGAATAAGCTCATTACCGATGAATTCAGAGTGGGATTCAGAATTCCGGTCATCTCTGTGGAAGATGCGAAATCGGAAATTCTCAAGGTATTCCAAGAAGCGTGGGAGAAAGGAAATGGATATGTGTGGGAGTCGGATGAGGATTTGCCTGGTTCGGATATTCCGATTGCCAAGATTGCAGAAGACAGTTTGGAGTAAATGACAAGACAAGCACACGCAGCAAGGCGGTTGCTTGAGGAGCAACCATAGATTCGACAACGTGTAACAGAAGCACGATCACAAATCGACCGCTTCAGCATCAAGCGGGCTTTCTCGAGAGATCTTGGTACACGTGTCGGTAGTCGGTAGCTATTGGTTCAATGTATAGAGTCTTGGTCTTACCGCTCAGTGTGACACTAAGGGTGCATCCCATATAGCATGATATGAGAGGCTTTGGTCATTACGTATAGGCTGTCACGCGAATTTTCAATTCTGCCATGTGGGCGAGAAGAGGGACCATGCCATAATTCCTGGATCGATCAAGTACAACTGACATTGATAGTCATGTACAGCTTCTGACTCAACTATCAGAAGTTAAACAAAATGTTCATTACTTTTCGTTAATTGGCACATTGCGATATAAACGCGCACGAGGCTATTGGACATAAGTGGGCATATAAACACTTAGATTGATCCACTTTGCGTTGGCATAACGCGAATCCAGCTGGATGCTCACAAAACGCAGTTGATCACATGGAGATACGTGGGTTTCGGCCTGTCGGGGTCACAATATCAATCAAATCATCAACACATATGCCAATATCGGCAATTTTCGGCATCGAAGCAAAGGAGTCACGCCTATGGAGTTTGGGCTTGGCCTCCGATTTCGATCGGTGTAGTGGAAGCACGGCTCGAGTGTTGCCAAACATTTTTCGAACAGAAATGTTCGATTTGTCGGAAGATTGTGGGTGATTGTCGTCGCCGAGGACACCCAGGGAGTACCGTGAAGGTTTGAAGCTGGAAAGAGGTGAATCTGAATATGCATGACGACGCGATAGTCGAAATGTTGGCGAGGGACGTTCATATGGAGGCGAATTAATGTGTTGATAGTCGACATCTTGGACGACTGTGAAGTGGGAGCCGAGACTTGCTGGCACACGAAAGGGCGACCCATAGGAGCTATTGCCGCTTGTCCTGTAGGGAAGGGTTTCGATATAAGTTGGTGATGAGCATGTTGTTGCCTGTGCATCAAACAGCAATACGTGGGAGGTGGTATCGCTTCGAGACTCGACTTGTGGTCTGGGTCCTGGTGGTGGGGAAGGCACATCGTTGATCCAATCTCCATCCATGCTGATGCTCGACATGCTATCGTCTCGATGATGTAGGATGATTTTCATTCTTTCAAACAACTTAAAAATGAAATTTGATGATGGCCAAAGCAAAGAACCCTCTCTTAAACACCCGTATTAGCGTCAGTATTGTCGTTGGCGCCAACGATCTGGCGGCAAGAGAGGGGCGAACAAGTGCTGCTGCCTTTTTATTCCGCGCCAAAATTGGGAGGGTAGCACAATTGAGTTGACGGTTGATCCATTGACACAGGACTGTCTGAGACGGAGTATACGAACAATAGGGATGTCACTCCGAACCATAATGTGAGTTGTGAGAGGCATCGGAAACGGTCAATCCAAGCTTCGTCCGTTTTAGCCCACATGTCTGGTTGTGACAGACAACAACGGAAAATTCCGACCCCTTCTACGTCATCGGTCATCGGTGTCCCAAGTGAAATCCAAAAATATGCATGTGTATATGGTATGACATGTATGCATATGTAATATACAGTACAAAAGACCGGGCACGACTCGTACGATCACTACGTACCAGAGACGGGAATTTCTGAAAATATCAAACCCATGGGTACCCACGTAAAGCTACGCTCACGGAGTACCAGCCCAAACCCACCCAGAACCCATACGATCTACAAGACCTACCCAAACCCACCCAAACCCAGTAGTTAGTACTGGGTATATGTTTCTACTACTACCGGTAGCAAACATCTACTGTCATTTTGCTATGATTAGTCAGTAACCCAACACACACAGAGAGGCACCGTGACAGTGGCTCATCGAATAGGAATACGCCAGTATGACCTGACTTGCTACAACTGGCGAACACACCACACATCCTTCTGAGGCACATTGCGAACTACTCCAGAACTAGTTTACACAGCTATTGCCATCACTTGGCTGATTCCTAGAGAATGCAAAGGTCACTTTCGTAACGAACGTGAATACAGTGGAGTGACAACCTCATTTTCTTCCTCTTGTAGCATCCTTCGCACCCTTCTTTCCGGAGATCCAATGGCAACATTGTTGGCGACTGCTTCCATATGTTGATCCAACGCATCTTCAAAGGTTTTGAGCCGAGTTTCGCTTATATAGAGCCGTAGTTGAAGGCTTTGCATGCGTTCGTGCGATTGTTCTTTTTCTAGCAGAAGTGCCTTGGCATGGGCAACGCGTTCCTTCTGCAGAAGTTCCTCCTTTGCAGCCAACTCCAACTCCAGCTCGTGTATCTTATTTCGTAATAACGATGCTTCACAATCTCGATCCAATTGATGAACATCGCTGATTTGGGTCGAGCTGACAGACCCATCAAGATGGAGCAAATTTGGTAAGCACGGACGTAACTCCGTTTCCTCAGCCTCCGATGAGTCTACGTCCTTCTGTTCAACTTGAGCCTCGTCTAAACTTTCCTTTTCCTCATTTGTTGTCCCATCGTCTAGTGGGTGTCTTGATGTAACAGACGGACACGGTTCAAGTACTTTCTTCTTGGGCTTGACTTCGGTCCAGTCACTGGTGGACGTGCCTCTATCTTCTGTAACAAATAGTGGTTTCATCAATTCATCCAGCGTACTTGTAGTGTTTGCTGTCACCGGAACATTGTCATCTGGCAAGCTCTGGTTCTCTTCATCACTTGCACACCCATCGCCGTCGTCGTGTTCGGGCTTGCTTTCATGTTCCTGTGCTTTATGGGGCAGTCTTGTTGCTTTACGCACCTTGTATCTTCGTCTTGTGGTCTGTTCTTGCTCCATGGCCAGTATTTTCTCTTGCGCTCTCGTGGCTTGCGCTTCAATTTCTTCCAGTCGTCGAGTAACTTGACGATGGATGATGTTGCGCAGGTCCTCGGTAGGGAGTAGCGTCGGGCTCAACAGGTAGAGACGATGAGGTGATCCAGTTTCCTTGTGATAGATAATTTGCAACTTCTGAAACCAATCCACCTGCTCTTTACTAAAGGGCGGTTCTCTTTGAAAGTGAGTGACCATGCCACACAGGTAAACAAGGGATGGAGGGATGCGAAGTGTCGTTTGTACTTGTGATAGTTTTCCGTCGTCGGAGTTCCCAAGCTCTCCTCGGGCTAGCATCGGGACGAGAGACTCGGAGGCGTGGATCCAGGCTGGATTCATTGGTGGTCTGAACACAAGACAGGCAATAGGCGATCACATGCAGAGAAGAAGGAGAAAAGATCAGCGAAATGACACCAGTGGTGCCCTGACAAAAGGAGATTCAAAATCATGGCGTGCGACGAAAAAAATTCAAAATCGCTATTGCTCGCGCGTGTCGCGTGTGGTAGCACACCAGTGCTCTACTACAATACCGGTATGCATATCATCCAGTATGGACTGTATCCGTGTATCAGCCCGTACAGTTGACATAAACTCGGAGTACGGAGTCCGTACTCCGAGTTTATGTAAACTACCGTAACTTTGTATCATAATAAACAAGTCCTGTATGTTCATACAACGAAATCTTCATTGTATGCATACCTCGTAGTGTTCCCATTTCCAATGTTCCGGGATCACGGCGCAAGTACGAACTGTAAGATAAGCTCGATGCTACAGTGCTGCAATAGGATAACTCTCACTCAGTACAAGTACTCGAGTTCTGGAGTGTTTGTACAGCGACTGCGTACCAGCGATGTCGAAGACCTTTTTCCCCACGTATAATTCGTACTGTATCATTGGTACTCGGTGTAATGTACTGTACTCGGAATATCAGAAGTCCATGTACAATATACGTGTACCTGGTATGTTCAACATTTGTTGTCTTGCCAACGGCAGGTTTTAGTTTCGCATGTCCTTGGAGGCTGGAGGCTGATCGAAAGGCAGTGCTTCCGTTGGTTTGCGTGTTGTTGTGTGTTGTGTGTGCACGTTCCGTTCCTGTGATTCCAGTTCCACCAAGGTCATTCTTGTCCTGTCTCTCTATTACTCCGTTGTATAAGCTACACGCTTCAAGTAGGTAGTACCATTACTGGAGCTATCTTGTCCATCAGCAGGAGTTGCTGCAATTCACGTCCTGTTCTACATCTTCGAGCCTTACAACAACCATAACAACAAAGCAACAGTAAGAACAGCAGCAGCAGTACGATGTCTGGTGTTTCAAGCCATCACAATTCCAAACCTCAATCGATGGATAAGTTCCAACGCTATGAAGCCTGGCTGAGGGAAAATGGGGCAAATTTCGACATGGTAAGTCAAGCTTGCACCCCGATTGCAATCAAACCTTCGCTAGCTGACATTTTCGGCACCTTCCACTCCCATCCTGTTGCGCTTTACTCACCTTATTGTCACATCAGTTGGAACTCCGGGAATACGATACACCGACAGAGACAGAAATCGCAGAAGAAAAGAAAGAATCGACCATATTGGAAGAATCGGAAATGAGAGGAGTTCACGCACGAACCTTCATCCCCGCCGACTCTGTCTGCATGATTATTCCTCGCAAATGCCTCGTCACTGTAGAAATGGGTCAAGCGACGCCGTTGGGTCAAAAGATACTCAACAGCGACCTAGATCTCGATGCTCCCAAGCACATTTTCCTCATGATCTACATCCTTTGGGACCGCAAACAAAATGGATCAAAGTCCTTCTTTCACCCATATTATGAAATATTGCCTAGAACTCTCAAGAACATGCCTATATTCTGGACACCAGATGAACTCAAACTCCTGGAGGGAAGCTACTTGCTGGCGCAAATTGCCGACCGGAACGAGGCGATTGCTGATGATTACGATGCCATTTGTCAAGTAGCACCGGAATTGCAAGATATTTGTACTCTGGATGAATTCAAATGGGCTCGCATGTGCGTGTGTTCTCGGAACTTTGGACTGCAAATTGATGGTCATCGAACCTCAGCACTGGTCCCGCACGCCGATATGCTGAATCACTATCGACCGCGAGAAACAAAATGGACGTTTGAAGAGGATCGGCAAGCCTTTACTATTACAACGTGAGTCGCGATTCCATGCGTGCAAATCGTTCATCGCACGTTCATCGCACCTTGTCCCTCGATTTTTTTCTATTTGTTCCTCTTTCCAGACCGTACGTCAAATTACCAGGAGACTAATCCTTATCCCTCCACTCTCCACAGGCTCCAAGGAATTCCAGCCGGTGCACAAGTTTATGATTCATATGGTCAGAAATGCAATCATCGGTTTCTTCTTAACTACGGCTTTGCTGTGGAAGACAATCGCGAGATGGACGGATTTTGCCCCAACGAAGTACCCATACAATTGGGAGTCAACCCAAATGATCCGTTGTATGCTCTCAAAGTGAAATTTTGGACTCGTGGAGAAGCGGATTCGATCCATGCCGCTGTCGCGGGTTTCGCAGGTGCACAATCACTGAATGCCGCTATTGGGAACACTACAAAAGTGTCTGCAAAGAACCATAGGGATGACTTCTGTGACGGAATCGCACCGATCAAGCGAGTCCGAGTTTGCGTCTCCAACAATGAAAACACGAGGCTTTTGTTCAGTTTGCTCCGCGCCCTCGCTTGTAACGAAGAGGAACTCAAGGCTATAACATCAAACATAAGTGATGGAGCTGTGACTAGAGCGTTATTTGGCATGTCGGATCAGCGAACCATGCAAGTAACTTCTGCATTCTATCGATCATGTCGGGATATCCGCCATCCGATTAGCTTGAGAAACGAAAAGGCTGCCATGATGCTATTGTTGGACATTATCGGCCGATCGCTGGCTCAGTATCCAACAACATTGGCGCAAGATATCATGGATCTTTCGGATGAAGTCGCCTTTCCCCGTTTCAGTAACCAACGCCATGCCAAGATACAGGTTCGCGGGGAGAAGGAAGTCCTTCGTCACTTTGCTCAATGGGCCCGAACAGCTCTGGAAGTGATGGA
Organism: Fragilaria crotonensis; assembly: GCA_022925895.1. Taxonomy (NCBI): domain Eukaryota; phylum Bacillariophyta; class Fragilariophyceae; order Fragilariales; family Fragilariaceae; genus Fragilaria; species Fragilaria crotonensis. Next base: position 23,574 of record JAKSYS010000486.1, on the reverse strand, counting down.
TGTTATTGAGTGTGAATTGAATGGAGTGGATCGCAATAGCTACGAATCGATTGTCGCGGAACTGGAGGCTGAGGAGGAACAAAATGCAATACACCATACTATCGTGCGTTATTGCGACGATGTTCTGGGATCGCTCCGCAGAGAGGAGTGGAAGAACGTTCGACGCCGATCTGGTGCAAAGCAGGCAATGGAGTATCAGCTTTAAACCCCTCCTAATTGCAGTGCCGCACACGACGACAGATCGAGCTTTGACGACGTTCGATCCTCCGTCATCAGCAGTACTCCCTCATCAATTTAGAAAAATCCTTCCCCAATCACAGTACTTGTGTTGGATCGTAGCCCAAAAGTGTGAAATCGGATTCAAATTCTTTGGCTATCGCGTCGATAGTAGCTTGTGATTGATATGCGTTTCGTAGATTCCCACCAAGCTCACTCTGTTTCTTGCGTTCTCCATAACTTGTACAATTCTCCCGAAGATCCATCCCTCCTGTGGAATTGAAGTACGCCTGCAGATCTGGACTTTGGATTTGGTTGAGAATGATTTGCATATCCTCGCGAAAGCGTTCTAATCTACCCAGGAAATCAAAAACTGGACAATGTGAGTAATCCATCAAGAAATTGATCTGCGGGTCATAATGCGCCGGAGATGTTTTGCTTGCGTTCCGTCTCTGTCCACGACTCATCGTGGCGAACTCTTCGAAGCTCACGGAATGCCAGTTGGGACTCTGCATACTGGCAGCCATGCTGTACGCTGAGTAGATGCGCGAAAACGGATTCCTCACAAACGAAAACACAAAATAGCTGGGATAGTCTTCAACTGCAATGTCACAATCAACAATCTGGAGGTCCTCACACGTCTGCGTCACTCCGCCGCAGAGTCCACGTTTCAAAAGCGTTTTGATGGTCATGCCACCACTCTTCAGTACGTGAATGTAGACGAACTTGTACCGGTGGGAAATAGCACACCCCGAACCCGCGAGGGCCCAACCAGCGGTGACGGGGCTGTGTCCCCGAGTATTGTTACGCTCATGCACAACAAATCCAAAATCATCTAATGGGTTCTTGCTATCGTGCTTCCCGACAACAACACTGCCACACCGATGCAGTTGACAAGTATTCGTTTCAACATTTCGAGACACGCAAACAGTTGCCTGGCCTTGCGTATCGTAGATCTTAGGTTCCATCACCATGGGTTTGCGTCTACTATAGGCTCGGCGTATTGCGCCGAGATCTTTCAGTGGCTGTTTCTCCAGTGGTTGTGGCCATCGTTTCTTATCCATTGGATCAATTCCCTTTCGCTCTAACCGCTTGACTCGGTGGCGAATGCTTGTATTCTCAGATCGGTTCATGGGCGAGCGCAAATCGCCATCCGAACTTGAAACGTCACCCCGTGGTTTCGAACCAGTGTCCAAAGCCGTACGACTAAGAACACGGCCATGATCAGTCAGTGAAACGCTATCGCGAATGACGTCAAGCGGATTGACTTGTCGTCGTCCATGCCCCGTCGAAGACGGCGCTTGGCGTTGAGTGTTTGATAGAAAACTGTCTAATTTCATATGAATGAAAATTGTCAAGAGCATCCATAGAATGATAAGAAGGACGATCGATGGGAGGATTCGTCTTCCTTTGGTTGCCGTCATTGTTGAAGACGCCATTCGCCAGAAAATTGAAGTATGTCTCGCATTTGCCTTGCAGAAACCCGTTCCGGTTTCCACCCCGTGGCACAGGGCACAGGGTGAGGGGTCCGAAGGTGACATCTGAATTTCCCAATCCCTACATCTGATACTACCCAGTACCCAGTACCCAGCACTACGAGTACCAGGTACACCCGTACAACGTACAACATGCATGATAGAATGATTAGTCGGCAAGGAACAGTAGTTGATGGAAAATGACTGATGGTAGGTTGACTTTTCAGATAAATGCCGATTTAATACACTTTGTAAATATTTATTCGACCGGAAAAACGCGGAATTGTGGTACGCAGTAGCAGGGTCGAAACGCAGTGCGCATCTGCGCAACTACGTTGGTACCGTAGCACCTTTTCCCAGAATTTCAGTCATGGGGTTCTGGCTGAGGACTGTGTTTGACTAATCTCGAAGGCGAATTGACGGATTTATGATGATATGTGATACAGTGGCAACAGCAAGAATATGAGTAGCATACGCCTCTCGATGGAGGGCGTTTACATGCAATGAACAGGGCTTCGATGTTCACCTAACCAAACCGCAGCTTTGAATCATCCATGATCCCATCGCAATGTCAACATGGGCAACCTTGAGGTTTGATTTTAAAAAATTGCACCCCGGATGTTCATTATGGGAATGCTGAATGGCAGCAGACAAATCTTGCTCGGATTGTCATACCATGGATTAAGGAAATCTGATAACCTGTATCCACAGGTGTGGATGAAACTTAAAATGCGTAATCGGTAGCTCTTAGAGAGAATTGAGAGAGCATCATGGCGTCAGATAGCCCATGAAATGTCACATGGGAGCCAATTATTCGGATTGTTTGCATCCAATCACAAGACGATTTATAACCTGCCACCATCAATGTTGTGCACAACACATTCTGGCAAATCCTGTCCCCATTACGGTACTTGTGTTGGATCATAACCCAAAAGCGTAAAATCGGGTTCAAATTCCTGGGCTATCGCATCAACAGTAGCTTGTGATCGATATGCATTCCTTAGTTGCCCACCTAGCTCACGTTGTTTCTTCCGTTCTCCAAAGCTGGTACAATTATCACGAAGATCCCTCTCTCCTATTGCTGTGAAGTACGCCTGCAGATCTGGACTTTGGATTTGATTGACAATGATTTGCATGTCATCCCGAAAGCGTTCTAATCTACCCAGGAAATCAAAAACCGGACAGTGCGAGCGGTCCATCAAGAAACTGATTTGCGGGTTGTAGTGAGAGGCAGATGTCATGCTCATCTCTTGTCGCTCCCCGCGAGTCATAGTGGCAAATTTGTCGAAGCTCACAGGAGATGAGTTGGGCTTCGGCATACTGTCGGCCATACTGTATGCCGAGTATATCCGCGAAAACGGATTCCGCACAAACGAAAACACAAAGTAATGGGGGAAGCCGTGAAGTGCGCTCTTACAATCGACAATTTGGAGATCCGCGCAGGTTTTTGTCAACCCTCCACAGAGTCCTCGTTTCAAAAGCGTCTTGATAGTCATGCCGCCACTCTTCAGTACGTGAAGATAGAGAAACTTGTATCGGTGGGAAATGGCACACCCCGAACCGGCGTTGGCCCTACCAGCGATGACAGGACTCTGTCCACGAGTGTCCTTACGCTCGTGTACAACAAAACCATAGTCATCCACTTGGTTCTTACTATGGTCCTTCTCGTCGCCACCAATGCCACACCGATGCAGTTGACAAGTATTCGTTTCATCATTTCGCGACACGCAAACCGTTGCTTGTCCTTGAGTATCGTAGATCTTGGGTTCCATCACCATGTGCTTGCCAACGTTTCTACCAAGAAAATTTTCCTTCAAATGTATCGCCCTTAATTGTGCCGGTCGCCTCCTATCCTTGATTGGATCCATTCCCGTGTCCTCTATGAGTTTGAGTTGGTGGTCAATGCGCTTGGACGTCGTAATACGCGAGCTTAAGTCTTGCAATGAACTCAAATTGTCACCTCGCCGTTTCGAACCACCCTCCAATGCCCTACCACTGAGCAAACGGTCATGATGAGTCAATGACACCGTATCGCGAATCAAGTCATGCGGGTTGTTGTGTCGATGACGACCGAGCGAGGACGGCGCTTTTTGTTTGGTGTAGTCGTGAGAATTCTCCAGATTCATGTGGATGAAGATTGTCAAGAGCGCCCATAGGATGACAAGAGGACCGAACGACAGTAGGATTCTTCTTCCTTTGGATACCGTCGCAGCCGTCATCGTCTAACTCTCCATCAAGAGTAGTTGCGTACTTTGGCTAGGCGTAAACTCAGGTGTCGGCGGGAGAGTTATGCTCGGAGTATGAGCGATTTTCACGTTTTTTGCTTAAGTATTCGCTGGGTTTCATGTGGTTGGCCCCCTTTGTAACATATAATTTGTCAAAAGACGACTAATTGGATTAGATGCAGCAAAGATGCGGACGGATTGATAGAAATAGAGTCTATAGTCCATATAGTGTGATATGATATAACGATTGATAGATATCAGTACGTAACTCCCGGAGTCAACACACAATGCTTTACACATCACAGCGAGAAGGACGCAGTGGCTGCAGGATATTATCCATTTCAGGCAAGTTGCCAACCTCACACTGCTTCAAGTCCCGAAAGCGAGGTGTTGACTGTGCCATTGGGGACCTTCTGGGAATGCCCGGATATGTGACAAAAATCCAACCTAATCTTCGTTTGGCTACTCTAGGAGTAGCTCAATGAGGGTCTCATCGTTGATATTCTACGGCTTAGGGCACTAAATGAAGAGTGCGCTATTGTGGTGCTTGACCTAGCCCCTGTATGGGAAAGGCATTCGTGATACTTCAGTACTACTGCCTGACAGATGTCTCGGATTGTTCACTTTCGGTGCACGTACGATTGTAACTACCACGCTGCCATCATCACCTCTTAGAACGAGAACATAAAGTTTGATAATCTCCCTATCGAAACACCGCGTAAATGCACTGTCTCGTAACAATCTCGAGTGAGTGCAAAATTCTTCTGCGAGGCCTATCCTAACGTCAATGTCAGAGCGACTCATTGCTTGCCATCACAATACGCTTTGAGAAGAGACAAGAATGTTACGACAAAAATCTTAAAAAATCGGGCAATTACCTCGCAAGATTTCCCTTTTTCATTGCCCATGGCCATGCCAAGTTAGCACATAAGCAGAGAAAAAAAGGCCTCCATCAAATGGTGATGGATGTTGTGAAGTGTGAATAAATACCAGTTGACCGAAACAGTAACGAGTCCACCCTCGCAGATCTGAAGGCTCAGGAAGAAGAATATGCGACACCTTCGACGAGGTGAAGAACGATGGACGCCGATCTGGCCTCCAATCAGCCGGTGGAAGATCAACTTCGCTTATGCATCGAACTGAACGTTTGTTGCAGCGAGCAGCGACCCTCTCTTTGTCAATCGATTTCGCACTAACAAAATTTAACGAGTGCTTTCCGCTTCAGGGTATTTGTTGTGGATCATAGCCCAAAAGTTCAAAATCGAACTCAAATTCCTTGGCTACCGCGTCGACAGTAGCCTTTGATAGATACGCATTTTGTAAATTCCCGCCAAGCTCGCTCTGCTTCTTCCGTTCTCCAAAGTTAGTACAATTGTCAACAAGATTCCCTCCCGATGCAGTGAAGAAGGCATGTAGGTCTGGACTTTGAATCTGATTGATAATGATCTGCATATCATCCTGAAAACGTTCTAATCGTCCCACGAAGTCAACCACTGGACAATGTGAGGCATCCATTAGGAATTTGATTTGCAGGTCGTAATGCGAGTCCGCAAGTTTTCGCGAGGTTAGTCGCTGCACGCGAGTCATGGTGGCGAATTCTTCAAAGCTCACCGGGTGTGAATCGAGCCTCTTCATACTCGGCCATGCTGTACGCAGAGTACATCCTTGAAAACGGATTCCGAACAAACGAAAACACAAAGTAGTGAGGAAAGGAGTTGATTGCACTATTACAATCGTAAATCTCAAGGTCCGCGCATGTTTGAGCCACTTCTCCTCCGCAGAGTCCTCGTTTCAAAATGGTCTTGACGGTCATGCCGCCGCTCTTCTGCACGTGGACGTAAACGAACCTGTACCGATGCGAAACGGCACAACCCCTTCCACCGGAGAAGACTGGTAGACGCCCCCGTGTATTATTATGCTCGTGCACCACAAAGCCATAGTCATCAACCTTGCTCTTGTTGTGATCATTCTCATTACCAACACTGCCACACCGATGAAGTTGACACATATTCGATGTAGTATCCCGATTAACACAAACCGTTGCCTGCCCTTGAGTGTCGTAGTTCTTGGGTTCCATCACCAAAGGTTCCCCACTGATGTCACTAATCAAATGTCTCACTCTCGACTGTGGCCGTCGCTTAAGAGCCTCGATGGGATCGATACCTATGCGGTTTACCAGTTTGAGTCGATGGAGTACGTTTGAACTCTCTGTCTGGTCAAAACGCGAGCGTATGTTGCGAAGGGAACTTAACACGTCACCCCGTGGTTTTGAACCAGCGGTCAATGTCCTACCACTGAGCAAACGACCATGATCAGTCGGAGAAACTCGATCGCGAATCACGTCAAACGGGTTGGCTTGGAAACTCCTACGACCCCTGTCCCAAAGGCGGCACTTGCTGTTCTGTGGTTTTGTGAATGTCGCCCAGATTCATGTGGATGAAAATTGTAACTAGCACCCATGTAATGACAAGAGGGCCAAACGATAGTAGTATACTCCTCCCTTTGGTTGCCGTCGGTGCCGTCATTGTCAAAGTCACCACTCGCAAAGTGCAGCCAACAAAAGGTTTAACCGATTTTCGTTTCGTGGTTTTTTTGTTTGCAGTTTGCCTTTGTACCGGCAAGGTACAGTACTGGAAACATGGACTGTAGTAGTCGTTAGTACGGGCACGCGTATGCAAAGATAAACAGACAGTTTCGTTTTCCGCAGGGAATCGAGTTGTAAAATTCAAAATTTGAAAATGGAGATCACGTGAATTGCAACCTGGTCTACTGTGCTACTGCAAGGTGATCCACGGAAATGAGAAACACAATTCTATGCAGGCGTCTTGCCAGATTCATAGCTAATTTTAGCTCTAATTTTGCACGAACTGTCCAACTTACTTTGACATGTTCAACAAGTTTGTCTTTGATATGATTAAGGTTGACAAATCCTAGCTCAAACTTAGGCACTCCCTTAGTGAGGACAAGAAAACTTGATGGTCAAACTGACCCCAAGTTTTGTTTTGAAAAATTACCGGTCGTGCTTATTGGAGCAAAGTTTGTGTTGAATCAGAATTGAAGATTTTCAACTTTGTGCGTCAAAGTTGATTGACAAAGTTGGGGGGTCAACTTTGAAGAACAATGTTGGAATTTCTGAATCAAGTTAATCAGAAGATACATGGTTCAGCCAACTAATGCTCAAATGCCACGACAGAGATGACCAAGTATTATGTTCAATGAGTGACTGCAAAGAAAAAAAAGCATTGGCATCGTGGCAATTTTGGCAGTGAGAGTGAGTCATCTTCCTCATGAGATGAGGCGAGAATGCGTGAGAAGTTGTGGAGGATAACAAAGAGCACATACTACATACGACGAGTAGGAGGATGATCGACAAAAACTCAGCCAAGTCGGCAATCCTTGCTTCAAATTTCAGATCATCAAGCCATCAGGATTTGGCCCTGTTTTCCAAATGCACCTCAGTTTCCCGCCAGGGTGCACTATTGCCTTCTTCTTAGTCAAATTCAAATGTACATGCCCTTGCTTGATCAACGTCCTCGTCAAGATTAATTGTGCGGTTCTATCATGCCGAGGAAGGGTCGGATTCTTTGTGACGCTGAGCCTCAATGTTATCTGTTTTCGCCATAGTCACCTTAACTGCGAATGATTGTCAAGGCCCAGACACTAGAGACCATTCGGGCTCTGAAAGGGTGGCCCGATTTCTGGTTATGAGCACTATTTCGACACTTTTTTTAACGTTTTCTCTGAAATGCATCATTCATAAACTAAAGGCAATATTTAAAAAATTCGTTTAAGAAAATCGCCGGCCATGAGCACTCATTTGTCTGCGCGCATTTTTTTCTACTCGAGCTCTCTCGAGCTAATCACAGTTCTTGCACTCAAATTCCGTATCTACTCGTACTCAAACAACCATGATGACACGAACACAACCACCACTGCCAACTACTTGGCTACTTTGCTTTAGGATCCGTTATGTTCACTTATGTACTCAATCATTATTCTAGCACCATCAGATAGTACTAGGAATGATTGATACCATATCATAGATCAATTTGTCTAGTAGTAGACTCCGCCCCAAGGTCTCCGTTCAAAATGGTCCTTCACAAACACAAATTCATGACGCTTCGTTCCAGCAAAGAGGACAGCAAACAATGTGCCAGTCAGCTTGAAAAGCACGACACCTCTAGAGGATGTCTTCAAACTTCATGCGATTTCTTTCTTTCAGGGAGACTCCCGGTACCCCCCATGAACACGACATCAAGTTTCCGAGATTTAAGTTGAAAACTGTCTGCTCTCCCACCAGCACTTGCTTGCTTCAAAGTGCATCATGAAGGAAAACACTCGACAATCATGCTCCTAGTAGGCTTCTCGCTCGTCATTCACAAATGGATTTACTTTGCAGCCTGGTCAGTGGCGCAAATATCCACAATACAAAGTATGACAATGGACATCGTCAAAGTCCATTGGGTGGCTGCTTGGCAATCTTTTCGTCGACTCCCACTAACCTTCACCAGGAATGAGTTTCTGTCTGAAAGAGAGGATGAGTATGAGGCAACAGGAGGACAAGATGAAACAGTATTCGAAAAAAGACTTACCTCCGCAAAAACAACCAGCAAGGCCTCAAAGAGATCCATGGCACTCGGCAAAACTGCAGCCATCATTGTGAGCAGATCCTTTTATTCACACTCCAGCATGTCAAAATGGAGACAGGAGACCGCCGGTCCTCAATTGATGTTTGATCAAAAACTCCATCTGATGTCGCCTTGTCATCTCAAATTTTTGTGACAAGAACATGGGAGCCGCGATCGAATCATAATGATAACACAAAGTTGATTCAAACTATCAATCAACTGTCAGTGGCTTTGTCAAACTCAATGTCGCAGAATCTAGCTGCATTGATGACAAGCAATCATCTGCCTTGAGCTGGATGACAAAGAATAGGCAACCATCAACTGATTGTTCATCATCGGCCGCCAGTGTGTTTAACTTGTGTCAATGTTCAAGATCTTGCAATTCTCGATAATCCACAGTTTTTTGCTCGCGTAGGGCTTACATGGGAATTAGTACATTTTTATGATGCTTCCACGTGGAATTTCAATTTCAGGCCGCAAATCGACTTCACCAAAAAGCCGAACAACGATGAGTCCGTGCATCTTGTGGTACAAGTCAACCCAAGGAGCATAAAGATGCACTATCTCATCGTCGTTTGAGGAATTGGTTGAGAAATGAAGCTTTACATGAACTGAGAAACCGTTATCTACTCTGTCGTAAAGAATCCATTCTTCACACATACAAATTTTAGAGTCGTAACGGTGGTATAACGAGAGGCCGGCGGGATCGGGCCACTGCTTCAGAGGCCGAATGGTCTCTAGTAGCGGATTTAAGCAACTTTCGAAAAACTTTTGCACGCGCATACTTTCAGCATGGACCGGTACTCATCGATTACCGCATTGTGCGCTCCGGCACTGAAAAGCATGCGTGACGAAAACCCAGGATGGACGCAAAAGTCGTTTAAGCAAAAACAAATCCTCCCGCGCACCCATCTACTACCATACGTACTGTCGTAGGATCACCATCTCCAGTACTCCACTGCATCCATATCGGTTCCAAGCTGCACAGAGCACAGAGTACTGGAGTACTACTATACAACAAGTACTAGCTGTTAGAGAGGAGTACTTGTAGGTTGAGATTCTTCTCTTCCCTGCGCTTGGGATTTATAACTCGAGGAATTTGATCACTGTGTTATCTTGCGCTATCGCTTCAGGTACTGGTACGTATAGATTTTGGCTTGGTGCAAGATCTTGCCGTGCGATTCGACACAACCACAGTTTTCAGTTTTCAGTGTACCAGTACACGAAGTACTGGTAGTGGCTTCCTTCGTTTTGGTACCAGGTACAAGCACTGCACTGCCGTCCACAACGTTGCGTATCTGGGGCGATTGTCGTACCAGTTACTAGCTCGTAGCACTGCTACTGGTACGTCGTTGTGGTACTAATGAATAGTAATACTTCCTTTTCTTATACCCTGACGTCAGAGGTGGCCTTCTGTACCGTTCGTGTAGAAACTGACGAACAAAATTCCTGGAAATCCGTGCGTGCGCAAATAATTCGAGGTCATGTTCTCTGCCTGAAAAGGGCGTTTTCATGTTGAGTCGGCCATGTTTTTGCCCTCTGCGCACGGTTTCAGCATGGGTTCAGCATGGATTTCGAAGCTGAGTACCGGAGACAGAAGGTGCGACATCGGGATTTCGCCGACTTTCTGAAACCATGCTGAAACCGTGCGCGTGCAGAAAAATTTTGGTTTGCTTAAATCCCCTAGTGTACCAGATACTCCGCACACATCCGATACATGTAGTGCACTCATAGTACATACTACATAGCGATTACACTGCACTTACGAGGCGCAAGATACGATTAACTGGCACTCTCATGTCGTCATAATACGACACACTTTACATTGCTTTACATCAAAAATTGCTACCAGGTAGTAGTACTACCCACGGTATTGGAGTATGATACTCTAATTATGTGCAACGGAATGAGTAAAGAAAATACTACAGTACTGTTGGCAGTATTCGTAATTATACGTGTATATAGAGTGTCGTATGATGACGATTGCCCTTTAATAGGATTTTTCGTGTATGTTAAATGTACTGGGAGAACCTAGAATAATTCCTTTTGATGACGTGGACACATTTATTCGCTTACGCCCTGAACCCTGAAGTCAAAATTTGACCATGACTGATGACATCAATTATGGGTCGATTAAGGACATGGAGATCATGAGCGTAAGCACCAGCGACCAACTACAACCACTAGAAAACGAACAAAAGCATGTCAGCGACTCTGTAAAGAGGAGCAAGGAGTTGATTAATGTTGTTGATTGGTTTTCGCGAGCTTTGAATGGCAATGAGCGATTTGAAGTGGTCATGCTTGAAGGCAATCCAGGGGAGAAGAAGGCACAGCTTCTCTTGGAATTGCAAGATGAATTGGACTCTCATAACTCCCATGTCATTCGGCTCAAGAATGATCGCACTGCATGTTCTCATCAAATGTCAGTTATTTTCGAATTCTATGAACAGCTCATTGACTTGTGCAACAACGCACCAAACAAAGATGACATCGTGAAGAGTCTTCTCGAGGAAATACCAAGGGAAAGACTTTATCTGCTTGGGACTGTGTTTCCTGTAATTCGTGACTTTCTTGGGATTGAGAGGCCTCCCACAGTGCCACCTTGCGGCGTCGTCAAGACACAGACAAGGACCACCCCTCTTACTGACCACTGCATCGAAGATGCGTGTTGCGATTTCATCCGCTTCTCAACTTCAAAGTTATTTCCTGTCGTCATCATGTTCGAAGATTTTCATTGGGCGTGTCCAGAACTGATTGTGCGTGCCCAGGATATGCTGTCCCGTCTCGCCGCAGCAAACTGCCCCCTATTAGTCATGTATGTGGATACAGGTTTGGCAAATAGCGCCTTCGCCACGTTGTTGCACTCCCTTTCTGATTCGTCAATTCCTATTCATCAGGTCAACCTAGATGATGACGATCCAGACGGCTTTGAAAATTACACTCTATTGGTCAACGAAAAGATTGACAATCTCTCAGAGGAGAACACGACGATCTTGAAGGTAGCATCGCTGCTCGGAATTCGGTTCCGACCAGCGTTGTTGGAACAGGTTTTTTGTGCTCTTGATCATATTATTTATTTTGATCTCACTGAACACTTGAACCTTGTGAGCAATAGTTCAAAGGAGGGTGTTGTCCAGATGGTTCTCAGGGAATTCGTTGGCCACCATCTCATGGCGGAAGTTTCACATTGGTACCAGTTTGCCGACGACGCGGTGTACGACGCTGTTCTTAGCATCTTGGACGCTGATTCCAATCAGGCGGCGCTGTGTTTCAAGGTGGGTCGAGTATTACATCACCTGAGCTCACAGGACCGACATCTGCTTCTCCCATCCGTGATCCATTTGAACTCTGCAAGTGGCCTTCTCCCTCGCAGTAGCCAGCCCATTCTGGCGCAGCTCAACTTAGATGCTGCCAAACATGCATTTCAAGTCACATCCTTCAGTCTGGCTGTCGATTATGCGAATCAGGGCCTTGCAATTCTGGGTGACGGGAAGTGGCAGACTGACTACGCACTTTCCTTGGATATGACGACAGCACTGGCAGAAATGGCGCTCACCGACAAAAACTACGTCGAGTGCAAGGTAGCTATTGATGAAGTCGTTCGTAATGCAAGATCGGTCGGACATAAATTGCCAGTGTACTACATTTTAGTGGATTCTCTTCGAGCGCAAGGTCGTTACAGTGAGGCCATCAAGATCGGGATGCAAATACTGCAACTGCTTGGCGAAAAGACGAAGTACAACCGTTCTCAGATTGTGGGGAAGTGTCGAAGTCAATTGAAGAAGAACGCCGCCAGCATTTGTGAGCGTCCGCAGATAAGCGATACGTCGAAGCTGGAGGTATGCAGACTCCTCCATCAACTCGGCGAAATGGCTTGGATAGTCGATGATTGGGACCTCGCACTGCAGTTTCTGTGCCGTGTGGCTCAGTTATCGCTCCAGGATGGTCCCAGCCAATACTCTGCACTTGGTTTCGCTGCTCTTGGCGTAGGCCTTCGTTTGAGTGATTATCTTGACGAATCGGACATTGCAGGCGTGCTTGCCCTCGCATTGGAATCGGAGTTTCCATGTCCATCTGCTGTGCTGACTGGGGCGGTGGTGTATAACTTTATCGACCACTGGCGTCATTCCTACGACGCCGGCGTAGGAAGGCTGAAGCGTTCCTATTGGACCGCTCGAAGTAGCGCTATCCTCGACACCGCCATTTTTTCAGCGACCTTTGAATTGTCCCTTCGACTTTTGAGTGGAGAATCGTTGACGGATCTCAATTTGATGTGTGATGCGATCGTCAAGGATGCGACAATGTACGGCGAGAGGCTGTCAATCATAAAATCCTTCCAGCATATCAATTCCAACTCAACATGACGGGGACGAGTCGGGACGTTGACGTGCTCTCAGGCGCGGCAATGAAAGAGGAAAGCTTTTTTGCGGAATGCGCAGAGCTGAACGTGCCACTGGATGTGTTCTATTTTCAAAAAATGAAACTCGCATACTACTTCGGCAGTTTCGCCAAAGCAAACGAATGCAAGGAATATTTCTTGCAGTATTCGGTAGGACGGTGGCATCTGAGTGCGAGTGTACCTACTGCGGTCTGGGTTGGTGCACTCATCGCCATTGAAATGTTCAAGTCTACCTCAAAGAAGGCATTTCTTCAAGATGCCAAGAAAGATCTCCAAAGAATGCGAAAGTGGGAGAAGCGTGGCTGCTCGAATGTACAACATATGGTGCTGTTGTTGGAAGCCGAAATTGCTGCGTCAACTTGTTCCCCAGCGGCGCTGACTCTGTTCCAGAAAGCAATCGAATCTGCCACCGCTGCAAATTACGTGCAAGATCGAGCATTGGCAAACGAACGAGCTGCCGTGAATTGTATGTTCGAAAGCAACACGGCGTTGGCTGGCGATTTCATGGTGGAAGCCTCCCGCATGTACAACCGATGGGGTGCGAGCGCCAAGGTGACCCAAATCAATACCAAATATCCGTATCTTTTCTACGATCAGAATTCGGCAATATCATCGTTCAAATCTAATCGACAGAAACGATTACAGGGGGGCCAAGGTAGTAGTGGAGGGAACTCAGGGATCTTTTCAAGGCGACAGGATTCAGAAGCTGGTTTCCAACTCTAAAATGGCTGCTTTTCGCAGGGATAAATATAGCGTATGGCAGTTGTGTCACTGGTGTTCTCGGAGTACAAGTAGTCGGGCTGCAATCCACACCTCCTTCCTTGGCGGGGGGGTTGAGTTCAACTTCTCTCCTTTGCTTTGGCGATGGCATGAAAACGCGGCACCTTCACGATTTTCTTAACGGTCTCAACATTTGCATTGAACTTTGTAGAATATACCAGATAGATGATCCTATTCCATATAATAGCCTATAGATCTGATGATGTACCATAGCAGCTAGAAACTGCACGATACAGTACCCCAACTTCACATGAATGCTCGTAAGTGGGAAGAATTTAGAATACGGACATCTTATGATAAACCTAAGCAGCTACCACTACATAGGAATGCGCATAAGTGGGGATCACAATCAGGGAAGCAATGATATCTCCATGAAAACAAAATAACGCGGTTTTACTCAAAACGGCCTTGCTTTTGGCTCGAACCTATCCTTGATACTCAGTGCTTCGCCACAGAAAAATTGTTGGAGGACTGCATTGCACATTTAACGGGAGAAGGAGAGTCAGCCACGACTTCGGTTAATGACGCAAGACAGTTGTTCGCTTTCATGTCAATATGTCTGAAGGACTCCACTATTTGATGCGAGGCGTCGTTCATTCTCGGTGCACAAGCACTCGTCGGGGTCATACCCATCGCCGCTGAATTCGCGTTCCTCCCCGCCACCATGATCGTCACCCATTTCATCAAACATTTTCAGATGCACTTCGCAAAGCGAAAGAGCGCATTCCGCAATCTCCAACTCCCTCTTCAAGCGGATAACCTCCCGTCGCTTACGAGACACGGCCAGGGATGCTATGGCACGCGCGATCTCGAGCTTGGTACAAGTTTTGGAAACGAATGGGATAGCAGTGGCAACAAGTGCCGGACAAAGTCGCAACAAGGTATAGATATTACTGAGCGACACTCCCACGGTATAACAACTGGAGCAGGAACAACCGGAAAACGGGGCTCCATTCACAGCAGCGATTTGAAAGGGATACAAGCCAGTTGACAAGCAGCGCCGTTCCACTACCTCTGGAGCTGCCTCAAGTAGCAAGGAAATGAGCTGATTTCTCAATGGATGGTTGACCTGGTCGAATACGACGTGAATTGGAAGCTGACCTGCACCATTTCGAAGCAAACAAGAGGACGGACAAATTTTCACCAATTCCTTCACCATAAAATAATGAAACATCGGTGCCTTGTCCTTTCCTAATCTCCCCTCAATTATCACTGGAAAAATGCCAGGCCTAGTCAAGACGACGTCAAGGGCCGTACTGCAAGCGTCATTTTGTTGACCGAATGCGGTGTTGTCATGCTCGTGCACAAAAGAAATGCAGATCATCACGGCGTTGCGAGAAGGGCCGTCGTATCGGAGCCAGTGTTCATTGAACAGATACAGCAGAGCATGCCCGACTAAAAACTTGTTTCCTCGCAGAAACCATTTTTCATCTGCTCGAGAGACAGTTTTCAGGAGATACGTCTCCAACAATCCGGCAAAGTATTCGTACCTGTTGCTTCTCAAATCTCTTGCGTGAGCATCAAATATGTAGGCATAAAGCGATGATTGAATAAATTCCGTGCCGTGAAATGCTGCAATGATGGCCTTGGCTCCTTCCAGAGACTCGAGGTTAGCAAAAAAGCCTTCCGTACCGTGCGGGTATTTGGAATGCAGGTGCCATCCCATTCCGGCAATGGAGGATCGCACCCAACGCATCGCCCGAGGGGGTAGCTCTTGATCGGAGGAGCAACCAAATCCCAAGTAACCAGCGGAGTCGCTAAATTCCACCATGAACCATTCCAAGAGTTGCAAGCTAGGTCCCGGTTCTCCAAGCATAAACATGAGTGCAATGAAGTCCTTCGGAAAGGACGCCTTGTCGACCTTGGCACGGTGTTGGATAAGATTCCAATTCGTAGGAGTCTCGTGCAAGAGATCGTAAATACTTTTGTTCTGGGTCATGACAGTCTCGTATTCCGACGATGCAGCGATGGTTCTAGAATATTCATCCAGATGCGCATGTGGGATGAGTGCATCCATACCTCCGACTACCAAGGCTCGTAAGGACAGACTGCTTTCTGGATCGTTCTTGTGGGTGCAGTCGAGGCTATATGGATGTATTGTTGGACGCAAGGGGAAGCGTACTCCTGAGCATGAATCGAAGAAGGAATTCACAGATTATCTGACATCTGTTCTGAACTGTACTTGTGGATTCAGAGGCGCTTGCTGTGCGAACGTTCCGAAGCATATTCCACAAGATTGCTCTTCCATATTTTCTCAGTCTAGCGGGTTTGAATTTGTGCAGAGAAAGAGAGCGGCGACTTCTCCACGAACAAAGAACGCTTGACTAATGTAGAGAATGCTCTCATGATATCAAGGAGTGCTGTTGAGTATGGAGCATTCGCAGTCTATGATACGAGTATCATCTACTTCTAGTAGAGTAGCGGTTGCTCAACTCCGCCCATCCTGTCCAGGTTTTGAGTGAACAGTGAACAAACAGTACATGAAGTCAACTTTGCTCAACTACTACATGTAGCTACTACTAGCTACTACTAGTAGTAGGTTGCCATTCAGAGTACAATGTACTACCGTATTTCTCGGTGTCGTGTTTCCCTCGTTGTCCTGTCTACACAGGCCAAAATTTATGTACATTTACTCGTATCTTCTCGTCAAGTCATCTACAGCTTTTGTTGTACTGAGCAAATTTGTTAATGACATTGAGACGAACAAATTGATATACGACATGATAGGGGAGTCTTGCTCAACAAAATGGAGATATCTTGGTCCAACTCACATGTTCAGAGTATGATCGTTCAATACAGACACTCATTCCTTGTCCTATCAACCAATAACGAACGTATACGATGTATACATGCAAATTCAGACATGGTCGATGTCGAGCCAGAAGTCTGAGTGACAAATCACAACCATTGTTTGTCCCTGAGGTTTATCTGACCTTGACCGCTTTTTGCATTCAATGCTATATCCGCGTCGAAAACAACGATTAGTTAACATGTTACAGCACATGGAATGACCATCCTCTGCGCATTCTATTGCCTTATTGACTATTATCACGTCTCATGTTGGTCTTATGGAGTGGGGACATTGTGAAGACGTTCTTTGAAATGCGATAGATTTATGGTTGAGGGTGGAGGCCAAGGCACGAATACAAATTTTACAAGCAATTAATACGCAAAACGTATGTCTGTCGTAGGGCAAATACTCGGAGTCCTGTCTCCACTCGCCAATTTTTTTGTACATTTGGTGTAGACAGGACACCGAGAAATACGGTAGGTACTAGCTAGCGTGTATGCACAGAACCGGTCGTACCAGGTACTGGAGTACTTATGAATACTACGAAAACCCGCATGCTAACATTTTACCGTGGACTGTGCGCAGTGGCCACTCATTCATTCTTACTTTCATACTGGAGTACAAGGTACGCCAGTATATCCACTGGAGTACAAGGTACTTGTACCGGTCCCAGTACTATTTGACACAAATACTGTCGTGTCTCCTGTCTCTTTCCGGGATGCGGCGATGCGGCCAGTCCGATTTCACTTTTTCACAGATATCACAATTTTGTACTTATCGATTCATGTCGTCCGTCTTCCTGAGCAATGTCGATGACTACTTGGGTCCTTCGCAAGCCTGCGTCAATCCGCTCTTCGCTGAAAGTGTCAATACTAAGCAGGACAATGCGATTGACATGCCCTCGAAGGAAGTAGCCGTCGTTGTCCCGAGAACACGTACGATTCGTAGGAAACGAAAACCTTCCGATATTGTTGGCATTCCTACAGCCCCTACCGAGACTGCCAAAGTGACCATGGCAGATTGCTTGGCATGCTCTGGATGTGTGACTTCAGCGGAAACCGTTCTTGTGGAACAACACTCGTTAAAGACTCTTCGGGAAAAGTTAGCTACGCTAGAACTGTCGAGTCCACACACAGCTCCGTCGATCGTTTTCACAGTGTCGCCAGCATCTTGGGCCGACGTGCTACGTCACTTGGATTTACCAGAAGCTACCATATCAAGACGAAAGCTCGCAACTCTTCTTCACCAGACCTGCCGAGCTTCTGTAGTGCTCGATGGTCAAGTCCCGCTCCATTGGTCCCTGCAGGAAGCTGCCCGAGAATTCTGTCATGCCTACAATCGCGGCCGAGTGACGACGGCACCGCCCCCGGCTTCAATTGCGCTCTCCGCGACGCAGTCTCAGTTGCTACATGATGGAACGATTGTTACTCACACGGCGAGGAGTGAATCCCACCTACCCCTTGTATCATCCTCCTGCCCTGCCGTTGTGTGCCTGGTCGAAAAATCATACCCTAACCACGTGCCGCATTTGGCCACGACCAAATCGCCCATGGCTCTGGCCGGTTCGTATTTTACATCGCAAGAGCACAATTTGACTGGTGTGAAACAGTTCTGGCACGTTGGGATTATGCCATGTCACGATAAGAAGCTCGAGGCGTCCCGCCGAGATTTTACTGTGAATGATCAACCCGATGTGGACTTGGTCATTACGACTAGCGAGTGGATCGACTTGATCCGTGAAACCTGTAACTCTTCCGATGTAAAGGTTATGCGAGAGTATGTTGAATCGCTGGAGCCTGCACCATCCGTCACATCTCTGGGCACTGATGGTTGTGAGGACTCGAGTGTGGTGGTGCTGGTCGAGGTTGGATCAGACGATTCCTTCAACACCCAAACGTTCAACGAGGATGACTTTTTCGCCCACAGTTCGGGTGGATATGCTGATTTTATCTTTCGATTTGCCGCCAAGAATTTATTCGGGTTCAATGTTGAGGGACAACTCCCTTGGAGCCCTGTCGAGAAGCGCGGAAAAATGAGTGCACGAGTCGCCGCGTCAAGAAAAAAGGACTATCATGCGGTAACGCTGTACCGATTATCTGACGGAAGCTACTCTATGCAGCGGCCTGTTGTGGATGATGCCGTTCCTGTGTTACGATTTGCTACTGCCTATGGCTTTCAGACACTGCAGCGCATCCTCCAACCAATGGATAAGAACGAACTTGAATATGATTACATCGAAGCCATGGCTTGTCCATCCGGTTGCCTTAATGGTGGTGGTCAAGTACGGTTAGCCGATCGCGAATCTCCCAAGGAAACTCGCCAACGCGTCGCCGAAACACAAGCTCGATGCAGTGTTTTGTCTTGTTTGGATGTCAATGCCATGAACATGGATGTGTATTCCAAATCGTGCCCCTCCGGTCCATTTGGTCCGGAAGCTCAATTGCAACTTCATACACGTTTTCACGTTGTTCCTCCTCTTCAACACTCGTTGGGGGCTGCGGCCGGGGTGGCTGTACAAGATACACAGTGGTAGAATGTTCCGATGCCTTCATAACGTTGAACAGCCCGTTGAGAGAATGGAACGACCTTGCCTATCGCTCGTCGGAGTTGATGAGACCAGTGACGAAGGAAGTAGACGCTGGTAGCTATTGAGAATCCGAAAATGTTCCTGGTGGTTGCCACCGATGTGCATCCAAATGCGAAGTACATGTACATAGAACTCACGAGATAGACGTCGTTGTTGAAGGTTAAGTTGTGAGATACAATATACAAAACCGTTGATACCCGTACTCCAGGTACCTGAGTATCTGTTGAGAATTGAGACATGATGACATAATACTTCAAAAAGATTATGCACTCCTTGCTGTCAAAAGAGGTATGTCTCCTATAACCCCTACTACTAGCTAGAGTAGAATAAGAGTTTGCTGCGCAGTACTCTGCAGTCTGGAGTATCCTTGCTCGTTGCTTAACCGCTACCCTACAAGTAGTTTTTCCTGCCTTGAGTATAGAGCCAGAGAGCTTGAGTAGATATGTTGTTTAAAATTGCACTCTTGTGTCGGTCTCGTTGCTAGTAGCTTGCAACCTGGCTTGCACTCCAGTACTTGTACTGGACTACTCGGGTACAAGTCGAAGGTTGCATACTGTCGCATGCACCGAGATTCAGCTGGTGATGTCATCATATCCATGCGGAGTGAAACGTATAGTACGTGCCCAATGCACAAAACGAATTTGCAACAAGTAGTCAGTGTACGGTGTACTATGCATACCGTGGTTATCAATGTACTGGGTGTATACCATATTCACGTAATATTTGTCGTATCTGTTGAACAAGCCGATCGCAACGACGTTCTCATGTCTCCACACTTTTTTCGGCTTGTGAACCTAGCATCGCTGCTGACGTTCAGCAGCGAAATCCAAGTACTTTCCGTTCCTTCCCAAGTGTTGTTCTTTCGAAGATGACACACTTCCACGAGCTTTCTGACTGGAATGGGTTTCAACAATGGTTTTTCAAGACGAGAATGAGTTTTTTCGGCATGGACCTCGCCCTACCATGGTGGTTCGGCGCATCGAGTTGGCATTATGCCATCTATGGCATTGTCATGCTACTTGTAGAACCTCCTTGGGCAAAGAAAAGCAAATTTCCTTATCGTGCGACTGCGTTCGCCATGATCTTCCTACAAGGTGAGTGCCGCAACACCCTGATGACGAATGCCTTTGTTAAGTACTACTCTTCCAACCTCACGCGACCGTAAACTTCCTTCGAATGCAAAAATGCAGCGCCACTATCCTTCCTTGCCGACTATGTGTTCATGACTGATGAATCCATCATTCATGTGATGGATCGTGCCATGGCCACCCCCGCTGCAGTCATTGAAGTGTGTCGTGTCATGGCCTATGTTGCCAATAATGTGTCATCCCTCATGATCTTCGCCACAATCGTGGTAGAGATGATTGCCATATACTGCTTCCTTCAGTCGGCCAAAGCACAGGCTGATTTGCATCGAGACAATTTTGTGTTTTGGCATTTCTCATGGCACTGCTATCCCCTTTTGGCTAGTTTGTTGGTTGTGGCGGAGTTCTACCAACGGCAGTTTGAAATCCGGCGGTTGGATCCAAAATCTTTGGAATGTAAAGTGGAATAAGCAATGACAAGGTTGCTTATCCACTACACTGGGGAATATTTGTAAATGACAGGAATATAAACTAACGGTAGTTTGCTGTGCGCACATTGCTGTCACAATCGAGCTTTACTCTGAAGTTTCGTCTACGGTGGTAAAATGATGGTATTTGTAGGAATGCTAAGGTGCTTATGTTCGGGACCAGATGCCATCCAATTCCTTGTCTCGAAGCTAAGGTGCACTTGAACTAGTTTTGACTGCTCTCTCTAGAGATTGTGTAGGGAGATGGAGAGCATTAAGACATGACGAGCATCCCACACATGAGAGTGTGTGGCGAGGATCCTTGCGAATATGTACTGGTGTACTGGTACTAGAGTATTACAACGGTTTAATAACGATTTGAAACTGCCCTTATTACAAGGCAAGGAAAACTGACGGGGGCCACACTGCTTGTGGTGGTCTTGCTCTTGATCGGCAATAAGAGGCCTCTAATAAGGCTGATTGCGGCAGCATTGATTCAAGTGGATACACTCCCCTGCTGCACACTTCTTCCACCGGACACATAATCTAATACTTACCTCCACAACTAGTTTCAATGACTCCAATTCACGCAACCGGCGCGGTCCCATCGGGATTGTCCGAACAGACGCTGCTTTTGGATTCCGACATTCGCGATTGGGTGGTGCTACCACTGTTGGTGATCATGGTCTGTGCGGGGTTGCTGCGTCACTATTCGGGGATCTTGCTCAAGGCAAATCCGAAGCCCATGCCCAAAGTAGAGTCGCGTGGGAAGAATCTCTTGTCGTGTGCCATGAGAATTCGGACTGGAAATGCCAATTTTATTAGTCAAAGTAAATGGGAGGCGAGGCGCAAGTTTTATTCGGATAGAGAGGAAGGCTATTTGCGTAAGGAAGCCGAATGGGCAACGAAAGAAGCAGAGACCGCACAAGATACGCAAGCAGCTGATCCTATGAACCCAATGGCCATGATGGATGGAATGAAGGGAAATATGGGTAGGTCAAACGAGAATCGGAATACGTTTGGTTATTGGACATTTGTCGTCTTTCTAACCCCATGTCCTCTTGACTGACTTGCCAGCATTCATGGTTCAAAACATGGTTATGATGCAGGGAATATCTCACTTTTTCCAGGGTTTCATCCTTCTCAAAGTCCCCTTTCCTCTGACACGAGGATTCAAAATGATGTTTCAGAAGGGTTTGGGCGAGTTTACCTCCAACCTCGATACCTCATACGTCTCATCTGTGTCATGGTACTTTCTCGTCATGTTCGGTCTCCGCGCTTTCTTCCGCATGGCAATCGGCGACCCGAGTCAGGAACAAATTGAATCGATGAAGTTGCAACACCAACTCGGCCTTGGCGCTGCCGCAATCGGGCCAGCTAAATTTGATGCTCCGAAAATGTTGACACTAGAGGCCGATAATCTGGAACTCTTGAGCAAGCCAAAGTCAGATCTTGACGACGTTGAGCGCCGCTTGTTGGGAAGCAAATATCCAAAGAATGAAAATCAATGCGGACTTGTTTGGCTACGGAAGCGTTTCTTCCAAGGCGAAGAAGCGAGTGTAGTTACCCTCGGAAGTGATAGTTGTACGCAACCTGAAGCCCATAACCTTCAACCATTGCCTGAACATCATTCACTCCATGATGGCGTACTAGATACTAAACACAGTCGTTACGCTTATTGTTTTTGGTACTGCAACGCTAACGCTACAATGTCGGTTCTGCCTGCAACGACTTGACGCCATCTCGTACCAGCTCCTTCGGGAGCTCAAAGCCCTTTTCCTGTATCAAGGCTTCCGTATAGTCCCACAACTCCTTCCGCATCGTTGCATCCTCCGCGGTGCGTGTCGGTTGTTTCACCTTGCAATCACTGTAGTACGCCGCACCTTGGACATCGTCGGCCAAGCAGCAATAGACACTGGTGGCAGCTCCTTGATCGACAGTCTTGTCCGCGATCAATCTTGTTAATGGCTGGAGAAATCTCGGAAGGTGTTGCCAAAGCGAAGTGCTAATGACACCTGGATGTAAGGAAACAGATTGGATATCCGTCTTTCCTTCCTGCACCAACAGTTCTTGCAAACGCTTCGCAAACAAAATGTTCGCCAATTTGGATTGCCCATATTCTCTCCATGCCGAATAATCTGGCCGCTGCCACTGAATTTTTCCAGATGCCATGGTATGAGCGGTGGATGCAACTGTCACAATGCGGCCTCGATCATTCAAATGCGGCAACAGCAGGCGCGTCCACATGTGATGACCAACATGGTTGGTTCCAAATTGCAATTCAATCCCCTGCGCCGTCAATGACTTTTTGGGCATTGCCATGACACCAGCATTGTTCAGCAAAATAGAAATCTCAGGGTATCGTTCACGTATACTCTTGGCGGCCTCTTGCACTGACGTTAGATTCGCCAAATCCAGTGCTTGAATGTCGATGCGAGACGAGACGTGGTCCGGCCACGTATCCACCAATGCACGTGCGGATTCCACATTGCGAGCGCAAAGGACCACTTGCATTCCCGCCAACGCCAAAGTCTTGCACGATACAGCACCGATACCAGCATTCCCACCTGTCACAACTGCGACGGCGCACGTGTCGGGAGGTGCAGATGGTTCATTCGGTGTGTAGTACGGAAAAAGCTTGTTGGATCGGTTCAAATATGTCAAAACATCGAGCGCGGTGGACTTTTTGCCCAAACTCATGTCAGCTGCTTTATTTCCAAAGGTGGTCCAAGCTTGAGTTGATCGAATCAAGGTCACGGTTGCGACAAGTGCTAACAGTAACGTGACTTGAGTCATCGTCAACTGCCTTAGCTGATTTGTGCTCGATAGAGATTTGACAATGATGAAGCGGGTTTCCCAACCAGTCACCGCCACGTCACTGTATGTCGCTACTCTGGATTCTGGACACTCAGGACTCAGGA
>JAKSYS010000485.1:0-49098 GCA_022925895.1 Fragilaria crotonensis | reverse complement strand
GAGCGCATCAAGGAATTATCATCATCACTCTGCAAAACGATAAAGAGCAAGGAAAAATTCTTCGCCGCCTTCAGAAAGCCGAAGACACAACACAATTTTACTGTTCTAGTAATCTCACATACGTTCTGTCCGTCGTCCGTCTCCTAGTATTTACGCAACGTTTTGCTCTCGTGGAAAACCACCATGACCGCGAACGATAAACCTGCCGCTAATCACCATAAGGACGCCATCTCTCCCCCGGTCGATGCTGTTTTTGATTTCAGCGTCACCGAGTGGCTTGATGCGCCTTTGTACGTCTCAGATCTACCAGAAACTTCCCCGGAAACTAATCTACGCGCTATGACCGAGCAAGAGTATCGCAAGTCGACGACACCATTTAACTGGCATCGTTACTTTACCCTTGGCCGTTACGCGGTTGATGGTTTTACCTTCGACGCATCCATGGATGACATTGTTGCTGACCCCCTCAAGATTCACTGCATTGTCTGGTACAATTACATGTACCATATTGACCATGGTATCGACATCCCGGCTCCCCTCCTCAACTGGGCAACCTTGCGTTCCCATCAGTATTTATGCAGTCACGCAGATTCGGCCTTGATCATTGATACCAAGAAAGTTACCTGGAAACATTATGCAAGGATTCACTCCCTTTCTGATAACTGGTCCACGGCACAGACCAAAAACAGGAAGACAAAACCTTCTTTGCCCAAAAATCCGACGGTCTCCACACCCCCCATCAATCATGACGCGCGGATTAGGTTCTCTGACGCGGATAAAGCGTCTACGGTCCCTGCCTCTAGTCTTCAGTCTGTCACCCTCTCCTCTCCACGCGGCACGAAAAGAGCCAGTAATTCGACTCCCATCCCTGAATCTTATTCCGATGCGCCATCTACAACAACTGAAGGAACGGACCCATCACTTATCACGACTCTGAACGTGAAGGTCTGCGACGGAACCAAACGTGTTACCTTCCGCTTAAAATTAAATGTGGATGAGTTTCGTTTGTTTCGGGTACCTGCTACGATGAAAGATGCAGTCTACAAATTCTTGAACAAGATTTATGGTGACGACGACGGATGTCTTTTCGACTGGAGTAACCATGGCACAGACAAGTTTGGCACCATTTCCCAAATGACACCTCAGCAGGTCCGTCAGTTCATCTGTCCTTCGATTACTATTATGCCAGATGCGTCAATGGTTATTCTTCCTATTCGTTACGGATATTCCGGGATATCTCCCAGCAAGTGGCGAAACCTCGATTCCACTCAGGCAACCTTGGATGAATACAACGCAACGGTGTCTTTCTCCAACGCGACTAGTACGAGTGGTAAATTGGTTATTGCAGGTTATGTCCTCTACAAAGCACCGATGACAACTCACCGCAAACGCTGGCTTGATTATCTCCGCACTCAACTGGACGAAGACACACCTCCTTTTGATGTTCTTTTGCACAAGCGCCCCCCGACTGGAGATAAAGGAAAGGTCTTGCCCCACCTTGCCATCCAATGTGGAGAATCCCACGTTCACTCCCTATCGGAGGCACTAGCTGCTTACCTCACCGGTGATAAATCTCCACTGTATCTCCCTCGATTCTCATTTGAAAAAATGACATCTGAGGAAGCGTATGAGATTTTTCTCGACCATGATGCCTACGTCAAAGACCTTAGGTCCTTGCCTCTGTCTCCATTACTGCGAAATCTGGATCGCGTCCGCAAAGAACATCACACTGATGGGTCATTCATTGAACGCACGGCCCGAGAATGGGCACGTTTTTTGACTAACCCTGATGGCTCTTCTATGCAAGCAGATGTCGTTAATGGTGGCGACGATCTCCTCTGCTATCTGGTCTTTCCGTCAGCATTCTATGATTCCGCCATTACGGCTGTAGACCAGTACCGCAGTGCGCTCTATCCTTTCACTCATCGTGAAGCAAGGTTCCGGGAAAGCATTGGTCCGCCTCCTGAAGTTCACTTGAGCAAGCGTATCATCGCAAACCTTGACTTCGTGAAGAGACGTATCGCAGCTCGGCGCATCACCTTCAGTACATGCATCTCTCGGCAGAAGACTCTGTCTCTACGACCTCTTCCGTCTCTCAGACCTCAAGACCCATGACACCGGCGGAATCTCTTCGACTTCGGTATCGGAATCGGGATCAGGTCTCCGAAGCTAACAGCAGCCATGCTTCCAACTCAAATGACAGCACTTCACATACGACTGCGGCGTCGTCGAAATCCAGCACTGGTCAGATCTCATCACAATCAGCACAGTTTCGTGATTTCCAATCTGCTCTAAGTCGACAGAAGAAGATGTACGAAAAACAGGAAACTCAAGTCTCTGATCGCTTCACTACCATTGAACGCCAACTCTACCGCTTCAATGATTTGGATAAAAAATTGGAGGATGTACAAACCGACTTCTCCTCTCGGCTTCATCTCCTTGAGGGTCGCATTCTTCAATCTGTAAAGGATGAATTAACAAAATCATCTGCTTCCATGGAAACACGTATGGACAAGCTAATGACAGCGGTTGAATCTGTGGTTGTCAGCCAAAAAGGAATCACGGCGGCTACAAAAGTCCTGCAGAAGTCAGCCTCTAGCTCTCGGTCTGGATCGTCGTCAAATGAGTCGAAATCATCCTCGGTAATGTCAGTGGAATCAATTGCCATCGTTAAATCCCCAGAACAAAAAGGCTGAAGTCCCGAGAACGCCAGTCCAAGAAATACCCATTGAAGGATTCTATTCGTCGCTCCCTTGACAACCTCAATCCAAAAATCAAGAATTTGGATTCTCCGATGACCAAACCATCAGAGATTCAACTTCCGCTTTCTGACTCTGACGAGTCATTGGAGCATTTGTACTGCCAAATGGATGAGTTGGCCCAACACACATCCCGCCCAGAGAAATCCTTGAAGACCGACGATTTCCACGACCTCGAGAGTCAATACACAGCTAGTCACGCAGACACAACTGACAACATAGCATCCACCTCTCCTGGCCGTGACACGGCTCCATGATCTCTAGATCCGAGATCTCAAGCCGAGCTTCTGCCTCCTCTTCCCGTTTCCTGTCTTCTATCCATACCGTCATCTCGTCCAGGTCGAAAGTTTCGTTCATCTCCGATTGATCCTCTACCTTCGTCATCTTTTGGCGATCCAATCAAATCTAAAGTGAAGGGCTCGATCAGAATTTTCTTCCAAAACGTCAAAGGTCTTACTCATTCCAACACTCTCGAAGATTATCGGTATTACCACCAATGTCTTCAAGGGTTGTCCGTCAACATTATTGGGCTCGCTGAGACGAATACATGCTGGTCTCATCATCATTTGTCTTCAGACTTCCGAATAGCAACACAACGTTTTCACCGTCAGTCAAAAATCATCTTCGGTTCGGCGTCTCCCGCAATTGACCCATGTTTACAACATGAAAGCTTCCAATCAGGAGGAACTGTTACGGCAGTATTCGATGATATTTCCTCTCGTGTAACAGGTCCAAGCATTATCGACCCTACGGGTCTTGGACGATGGAGCGGCGTTACAATTGAAGGCACCCGAGCAAGGAAATTATCTATCATCACGGCTTATCGAGTTTGTAAAGGATCCCCACAAAGCGCACCTCTTGGGAGTTCGTTTCTTCGGGAGTACGAATTCTTTAGAGAACGGTCCGGAAAGTCGGTTAATCCTCGTCGACAGTTCTTATGTGACCTTCAGAAATCGGTCCTGGCACTGCAAGAGTCAGGAAACTGTGTCATCATTATGCTAGACGCCAATTCCACTATCGATGACAAGGAATTAGCAACTTTTGTTGCTTCATGTGGTCTACATGACTGCCACTCCCTTGCACCTTCGCCCTCGACATACATTGGGTCATCTGATCGACGAATTGATTTTATTTTTGGGTGCGACGAGGCTTTGCAGTTGGTTATTCAGCGGTATCCTCGCCTATACGGAAGGTCCGCAGTCCGATCATAGAGGATTATACGTGGATATTTCCCATGAATTTATAACACGGACTCCATGGTCGACGTCTATACCCTCTGCTGCACGCCATCTCCACACAGGAAATCCGGAGTTAGTGGAAAAATACAATCTAGCTATGTTAGACTATTATGGCAAACATCGCATGGTTGAACGCATCGAGGACTTGTATCAACGCCATCAACAGATGCCCCGCGAGGATCTACGAGCAGCTCTCATTAGCTGGGATAATGACCAAGGTCGCTCTATGGAGTCCAGCGAACGGCTACTGAAGCGACCGCCTCAAAAGTGCCAATGGTCTCCGGCGCTTCGAAACAGTGCAATTCTGCGAAGATATTGGATGCTCCGCCTACGCGAGCTCCTTCACGGCAAAAATTTTCAGTCTACTTTCATTCGTTGGCAAACGCAGGTTCAGCAAAGCGATCCCCAGTTTCTTCTACCTTCCCTGGGGACTCGGTTATCTGTTGACCAGATTCGACATGAACTCACGCAGGCTAATAATCGTTTCCGTCGACTTCAAAAGATATCTATCCCCCTTCGCCTTCAGTGTTATGAGGATCTCTTGGACACATATCTTGAGGATAAAAACCCAGCAACGCAAGCATCATCACGGCGTAAGGCGAAGATTGTGCTGAACACAATTTCGGGAGAAACGACTCGCACGACCTTTGGACATATCCGACGGATCACAAAACCATCGGAGCGGTCTAGCCTCTCTAAAGTTCTTGTCCCACCTTCCTCAATGGCACATGAATCTGGTTATTCGGCCTACCACATTACCCAAGAGCATACTGATATACCATGGGAAACCGTATTTACTCGAGAGGAGCTGGAACAACACATTTTGGATTATAACAAAGAGTCTTTTCGTGCAGCGTCCGAGTCTCCCTGTGGTCACGGTATAATCCATGACGCACTGACCTTCACCAGCTTGTCTCCACAGTCCGAAGATCTCTTGTCAGAATCGTACCTGAGGAGTGGCATGGCTCCGACAACTATCTTCGTGAATTTCTGGCCTCATTTGTCATTCCCATGCACGCGTACCCACGGAGATATCCCTACTGGAATATCATCGGACGATGTCATTCGAGGGTTCAAAGGATGGAAAGAGCAGACATCAACTTCACCAAGTGGTCGTCACCTTGGGCACTATCGAGCTTTGATACAGGATCCGATCTTATTGAAGTGTTTTGTCTATTTTATGAACATTGTTGTTACTCGCGGGATTGCAATTCCAAGATGGTGCCGAGCCACAAACGTCATGATTGAAAAAGACGCCGGGAAACCTTGTATTCATCGATTAAGAATTGTCCACTTGTTCGAGGCGGATTACAACTTCTTTTAAAACTTCAGTGGGGCCATCGATTGGTCCGTCACGCATGTGCACTGGACCTTCTGCACGACTCCCAACACGGTTCCATTCCCCGTCGGACTGCCATCGATCCTATAATGCTAACGCAGCTCACAACCGATTTATGTCGTGTCTTACGTCACGATATGGCTCGTTTTGACAACGACGCCTCAGCGTGCTATGACAGAATCATCGTTGCGCTTGGTATGTTGGCTGCGCGCAGGTGTGGCATGCCCAAGAATGCAGTTCGTCTTCATGCAGAGGCTCTTCAATTCATGCGGTATACGGTAAAGACAGCATACGGTGTCTCGGAATCGAATTACTCAGGAACCCCTTTTGCTCCTTTATTTGGCACTGGCCAAGGTAGCGGCGCATCACCGGCAGTCTGGTTATCACTCGTTGTTCTCCTCCTACATGCATTCGACCGCATTGTTCCCCATCGCATGCATTTTGATCCCATCGCTGGTGGTAGACCCCATTCACGGTCATCGGACGCGTTCGTGGACGATACGTCGGTGGGCTTTACGTCAAATGATGGCGACTCATACAGCGATCTTATCGCTCGTCTAGAGTTTGTCGCACAGTCTTGGGAAAACTACTATACATGTCGGGAGGCAAACTAAATTTGAAGAAATGCTCCTTTTTTGTTCTTCAATGGGAATGGCAGCACGGCCGCCCAATCTTAAGAAGGATGATACCGAATGCTCCGTCGATATCCCTGACTCAAGGCAAATCACCAACTCGCCATGCTATAAAGCAAACATCACCGACCGATTCAATTCGAATGCTGGGAGTCCTTTTAAACCCGATGGGGGATTTCACTGACCATCTTGCTGCTCTGAAAGAAAAAGCGGACACTTTTGCGCGACGTTTACGATCTCCACGTCTGACTGAAATGGATGTTGCGATTTTCCATCGTTCGATTTATATTCCATCGATGCGATATAGCCTGGCAGCCCTCGCCACAAACGAAGAGGAATTATCCAAGGTCCAGTCACAAATCAGTAGAGTCATCCTTCAACGCCTGCATATTCGCAGCACCATCCCAACAGCCTTACGATATGGACCTCTTGAACTCGGTGGTCTCGGACTGTATGATTTGCGGACCGAAATGGGTATCGAGACCCTTAAGTTTCTTCGAAACGCCCTGTACAGTGACTCGGAGGCTGGAAATTTAATCCGACTGAACCTCGATTACTCGCAGCGGGAGGCAGGAGTTGACTTCCATCTCTTGGAGCATCCCAACCGGCATGTTTCTTATTTAACACCGTCTTGGATACTGTCGGTGCGTCAGTTTCTTGGCAATAACAACATGCACCTACAGATTTCGGATCTTCATCTTGACCCACTTCGTGGCCCGAAGGATGAATACATCATGCAGTTGGACCATTTGACGAGGTACACACCTGCGCAACAACAGGACTTAAATCTCGTCCGCCTGTGGCTCCAAGTTGCTACTTTAGCCGACATGTGTGATCCCGATCGCCCGAACCGTATTCTGCTGTGTTATCTTGATGGCAGCCGTCCATCTGACTTTGAGCCATCGTCCAAGTGGCCTCGACAGGATAAACCCTCAAAATCTCAACAGCGCCTATGGAAGAGGTTCATTCGTTCATCCTATCTCCGTTACCCACCCTATTGGAAAGTCCCCCAGGACAAATGTCTTCCTCCTTCAGCAACTACAGTGCCGTCGCAGTCTTTTCCTGATCTTCCTTCGTATATCACATCCCTTTCATCGAGGACAGAGCGACGTCTTTTAGATGGGCTTCAACAAAAGCCTCCGATCTGCAAGTGTGGCGTGCGTTTCGATCAAGTCTCGACTGCACCTCGCCTCCGATGGGGACTCAGTAAAAATTCAGCTACTCATGGATGGATTCTTAGCACTGGTAAACAAGTTCTGTTCACATGCTCAGGCCCAGTGGATGGTTCCAACGACACTCACTCATCTACTGCAGTGAACTTGGCGGATGTGCATCCGCCCTGCTGCTGTTGTCCTCATTGTCGGTATTCTGGGGATTGAAGCATCGGTGCTCCTTCAATTGGTACACTGACAGTCGTTCAGCCATCAGCCGTTTCCATACATTTTGCGGTCGTCGTCGATCTATTCGCATGCCCTCGGATGCTGACCTTCTATCCATTATCTCGTCGTCACTTCGGGTACTCAAACGCTCCTTCCGACCAATATGGGTTAAAGCCCATCAGGATGTCGCGATATCTTATGACCGACTCCCAGTTTCTGCTCGGTTGAATATTGACGCGGATTTTCTCGCTACCAGATATCGAGAACATGGACGACTCCGATCTCGATCATCGGTGGATCACCGGCAGGACAATGGGAGTACTTTGTACATTAATGGTTCACCGGTCACCGGACATTACGATGATTGTATTCGGTTCCATGTAAATGGATACCACCAGCGTGCTGAGATACAAAAACAGAACAATGGAACGACGCGGCCTGGGATCTTGTCGATTTTCAAACTTTGGAAACCATTTTCGCAAACTCCGCCCAACGCTTCGAACACAACACTTCAAGTTCATTCACGGTACTACCTCTTGAATACAACGTTTTCGCGAGGCGCCCATCAAGGACGATAGTCTAAAGCTCTGCCCATGCTGTCAGGTGGCCGACGAAACTCCTCATCATTTTCTTCGATGTACGGCAAATCCCGCATTCGCTTCAAGTCGATCTACCCTTCGCTCGGATATCCTAACAAACGACTCCCACCCTATCCGGTATCTGATCGTTGAGGGCATCTGTCATGTGATTTCTTCTGATTCAGCGTTTGCACCAGATATCCACCAGTACCCTTCCCATTTCCACCCTGGGATTACCTCCGCTCTATCGTCGCAGCAACAAATTGGATGGAACTCGGCTGTCAAAGGTTTCCTTGCTCGGGAATGGTCGGAACTGGCTCTACTCGACATGCATACTCCTCGTTGCGATCCGCGTGCTGGAAACAATCGTATGCAACGAATCATCTCTGCTTTATGTCAACATACTCGTCGACTTTGGATTGCTCGGAACGGTTGTCTCCACGACTCTACGTCAAGTAACCATCTATCCTCCACGGCTGAAGCAATTGAGATCGAGTACTACCACTCACGTCCGCATCTCCTTCGTATAGGCGACCAACACTACTGCCAACGTTCTCTTTCTAAGCTCTTAGAAGGTCCATCAGCAACGCGTAGGCGCTGGCTCCGAAAAGTTAAACAATCGTCTTCTGAGTTAACAAAAGACGGAACGTCGCGCCAGTCACTGATTACATCTTTTTTCAGTCCCGTTTGATCCATGCGTCAGTCACGGATCACGTCTTCTTTCAGTCCCGTTTCGGTTTTTCTTTGTCTAGATAATAGCAGTCCTCGCGGTTTCGACCGCCGGGACGGGGTACACGGTATCAGCCTACCGGCTGAAACACGGTGACAACCCTATAATTAGTTCAATTTTTATTTTATGAAAGCCGAAGACATAAAACAATTGTTTAAGAAATTGAAAGTTCTTCGAGATCCACATCAACGCCAAGGAGTCACCCGCATTGAAATCCCACTCCAATCCGGTGAAGATCCCAAAGAGTGCGAAGAATGGCAACAAGTCGATGTTCCCACTGAAGTTTTGTACCACTTGCAACAACGAAACAGAACGCACTTCGGTCAAGCTCAAGGCTCACCATTCACGGTAGCCCCATTGGTTGATCAACTGGGCTTTGTGGAGACGGTTCCTCCACCGAGGATATCTTGAAAGGAGAATTTGACACGACGGGACTTGATGACAATGTGGCAATGTTAATTCAGCACATGCAGCAAACTGAAGAAATGGCGGCCATCGAATCGGATACACCTATCTCAGAACAAGAATATATTGGCAAACTTAAGGTCTGGAGTGAATCTACTTCAACATCTCCATCGGGCCTTCACTTAGGACATTATAAAGTAATGATCTCCCGCCATGCATACTCAGAAACGCAATCAGAGACGGAAGAAGATACAGAAAAAGGCACAAATGGAATCATATGCAAGGTTGCCTATTGAGACTACACGTCCAAATGTTAAACTACGCATTGGTGCGGGGTATGCATACCAACGGTGGCGCACCGTGGTTAATACAATTCTTTTAAAGATCACGATAACGTCCGGATCCATCGAACGAGGGTTATACACATATATGAAGCCGATTACAACTTAATGTTGGGGGTCAAATGGAGAAAGGCATTATACCAGGCGGAAGCTTTCCGTGAACTAAATGACGGACAATTCGGCTCGCGACCAAGACGTAACGCAATCGATCCGGTATTCATTGAAGAGATGCAGTTTGAAATATCTCGCGCATCTCGGAAAATGTTGGTGCAAACAAATTACGATGCGATGTCATGTTATGACCGGATTATCCCTAATCTGGCAATGATAGTGAGTCGCAAGTATGGCGTGCCCAAATCCATAACGCAATCAAATTCCAAAACGCTGGAACATGCAACATATCGAATTCGAACCGAATTGGGAGTGTCCGAAACCGGGTACACACATTCTACTGAGTATCCAATATATGGCACAGGACAAGGGAGCGGTAATTCGCCCATGATTTGGTGTTTTCTATCGAGTATCCTCTTCAATTGTTATGACGACTTGGCTTATGCAGCTACCTATTGTCACCCCGATCGGTCACACCCAATGGAATTGGGAATGGTGGGCTTCGTAGATGATAGCAACGGACAAACCAACGAGTTCATGCGCGACGAAACGGCATCGAC
Organism: Fragilaria crotonensis; assembly: GCA_022925895.1. Taxonomy (NCBI): domain Eukaryota; phylum Bacillariophyta; class Fragilariophyceae; order Fragilariales; family Fragilariaceae; genus Fragilaria; species Fragilaria crotonensis. Next base: position 39,026 of record JAKSYS010000485.1, on the reverse strand, counting down.
ATTGCCAACAATCTATCATCAATTGCGGCATAACGCGCAAACATGGGCCGATCTATTGGGAGCAAGTGGCGGAGCCCTGGAACTGTCGAAATGTTCTTGTCATCTGCTGAGTTGGCACTTTGGGGAAAAAGGCGACCCTGTCCTAATGAGTACAAAACCGGCGATTCCGATAGAGGTGACGGACAATCTAACAGACGGCGTGCATGAGTTGACGTTTCTCCCACCACATACAGCGCATAAGACTCTTGGACATTACAAGGAACCTGCAGGAACCCAGGCACAACAAGTTCAACAGCTACGCAAGAAAAGCGATACCAGTACAGAATTTTTATGGAAATGTCACTTGACAACCGTGGAAGCATGGACATTTTATTATGCATGCTATCTACCCAGTATCGGATACCCATTATCATGTTCGGCACTAACCTACGCCCAACTTGATCGCGTCCAGCGAACTGCAATGACGATAATTGTGGCAAAGTGCGGTTTTAATAGAAACACAAAGAGAGAGATCATTTATGGCCCCCAAGCATACGGCGGAGCTAATTTCCGGCATTTGTACATGCACCAAGGAGTGGGGCAAATCACAACGTTTATGCGACATTGGCGACAAGATCAAACCATTCCAGGAAAACTCCTCAAGTGCGCCGTAGCTTGGACTCAAATGACAGCCGGAACCTCGTATTCAATCTTTCAACGAGTGTATGAAGACCTTCCCCATTTGGAATCAAAGTGGTTAGCTTCTATGCGCACATTTATGGCTCAAGTGAATGCAAGTTTTGAACTGGACAACACCTTCGTACCTTCGATCGAGCGAGAACATGATACTCACATCATGGACATCATCCTGGAATCGAACAAGTTCTCCGCGTCTCAAATTCGACGGTTAAATTATTGTCGTCTCTTTCTTCAGGCGGTGACGCTATCCGATATATCAGATGAAACAGGATTGCAACTTGATCCATCAAAACTCCAAGGATCGCCATCAGACAGGAGTAGTACCACTAAATGGCTTCAAGTACACCAAGATCGACCGTCGGATGCGGAATGGAAATTATGGCGCAAGGCAAACCAACTCTGGAGCACACCAGACGGCGTCCTTATCCGCCCGCTCGGTGTATGGCTCCACCCACGGTCTCAACAAAGACAACAACATTTCGCGTATCTTCATCGTCGTCGCCTTTACATCAGGATAGGGACAACCACAACATATCAAGCATGTAAACCAACATCGCATCCTGGAGAGTACCGCTTCATCACACGAGTGCGACAGATGGCAACTCTAAAGGACAGTCACCCGGTGCTAGTGTCGGTTTCGCCACTCAATCCCGACAACTGGCAAGTCCATCCGATTTATCACACCATCATAGCATCCGGCAGAGAGCCGGCAAGTGACACAACATTCGACGAGTTCGTTAACACCCTCGACCCGTGGGAAATTGACGTTCTAAGGATGACCACCATGCATGTTGATCCAAATGCGCTGTGCGAAGCGTTGTCACACGGACTCCGAGCGGCATCGGACGGTTCCGTAAGATTCACAACTCAGGGTGCGTTCGGCTGGGTACTTAGTACGGACCAAGGTTTACAGGCCGCAACAGGTATGGGCCCAGCTCGAGGCCCTCGACCATCATCATATCGAGCAGAAGGTTACGGATTACTGTCCATATTACGATTCCTGATTCGCATTGCAGAATTCACTGGCCGAGTGGAAGCATGGCGAGGGGTCCTGGTAACCGACAGCCAAAGCGTCTTGAAAACACTCGGAGGAGGGGACCGGCCTCTTGATGCAACCGATGAACCTGTCAGCATTGATGGCGACGCGGTAGTACTGGATGTCTTATGTCCAGATTGGGACATCTTGATCGAAATCCAAAATGCACTAAAACACTTACCCGATCTCAAACTGAAGTTCATTAAAGGACACCAAGATGAGAAGATACCTTACGCCCAACTTCCACTGCTGGCACGGTTAAATGTTGATGCCGACGCTATGGCAGGACGGTTTCAAGATCTCCGCGGGCAAGACAGGCCGCTCGCACTTATTACACCAAGAACCGGCGTGCACCTTCATCTACTGGAAGGCACGGTTACTTCGTCTCATGCAGCCCATCTTTATTAGAATACCTGCGCATCAAAAACGGATGGTCCTCGTCGACAGTGCATTCGATCAACTGGCAAGCTCATGGCAGCGCATTGAGGAAACAGATTACTCATCGGATTCACTTCGTCAAGTTCGTACATGACGTTCTTCCAACCCATAGCAGACAGAATCGTATGGACAAAGGAAAGCGTACATGCCCTTGCTGCCTCTCGTTACACGAAGACCGTGACCACATACTCCGATGCCCGACTGTGGCTCGTACCTCATGGCGTCACAAATTTCTCACCAAATTGGCGGAAACGTGCGATAATCATTACACCTATGGACCCCTTCGGGATTTGTTGTTGGAGGCATTCCGACAGTGGCTGGACCCAGACAACCCGCCTCTCGTTCAGTTGCCACTCGACCGATACCCCGTTGCACTGCATCCTCTGCTTGCGACCCAGAATAGCATTGGATGGCGACAACTGTTTAATGGGAGATTTAGCCAGCAGTGGGCAGACCTCCAGAACAACCATTTGTTTCGAAACAGACACCACCTACCAACGAAGAACCCTACTGGGCACAAGTGGCAAGTGGCAATCATTACTGTGATTTGGGAGCAGTGGTATGCACTGTGGAAAATGCGGAACGAAGATGTCCATGGCAAAGACGAGGCCACAAGAATCATCGCGGAACGACGCGAAGTGACGCGACGTTTGTCGGCAATTTACGATCAACGTCAACATATGGAACCAAGCGCACAGTCACTCTTATATCCCGATATACGCAACCATTTGGAACAGCCGCCATGGGTCATTCAAAATGGATCACAATCAATGGACCGGTGTTTATGAACAGTCTGCGGACAGTGAAGACAAAGGCAATTCAAAACGTCAGATCAATACGCACGTATTTCGCTCCGAAGTGAGGGTCTTCCGGGTACCTTCATGGCTTTATTCGTATACAGTCGGCCGCGCTCCTTCGGGGGTCGCGTCTAACCGTGCGGGTCGAGTGTCTCCAATCATAGGCACCGCGGCAGCACGTAAAATAGATTTCAGGTTTATGGTAATGACGACAAGTTGAAGAGATCCCGAATCACATGAGATGGTCCAAAATCTGATCGATTGACTCGCCTTGGAAAGATTAATGATTGAGAGTCTTCATCTGAGAAAAAGCTTCCATTGTTTTGGATCAGGGATCGAAACAACAAAAAATATCGGGAGATAATTGTTGGAAGCTTGCGTTCAACTTGTTTACACTTTCGTCGTGAAGCATTGGTGAAACCTTTCAATGATGTAAGGGAGTAGTAGATAGTATCATTGCTGTAAACGCAGTGAAACATTGATGGTTCAACCAATTCCGGTCATTCGTGCCAAGCCACCACCAAATCCATGAAAAGACATCTCGAGTTGTGCAGTTAAATAATCCAGATGCTCAAGAGGCAAGCACAAACCTTGCTTCCAAACTGAGTGAATATTGACAAGAGCAAGGTCCCCTGTGTCCTTGTCTACCCTTACCTTGACATTTGTTGCAAGGTCAACAATGGGTTCCCACCATAGCCCGTCTGCCAATTCAGTAATTGCATCCCGCATCAAGAACACTGTCCGAGGTACGATTCGAGACCAGTCATCAAATAAGAAAGAATATTGATCAACCATAATGTTGCCAACCGTATCAAGTGTTGTCTTTCTCCTTTTAGGCATGCGACGATGCATTTCACGAATTTGACGAACCATCGGTGACAAAATGTGAATCACTGGTGATTCACGTACTGATTTGACAAGTGCAGGACCAAAAATTGTAAATGACTGGTTGGAAAATGAACAGATAACGGAGCAAACGGCTGCCTTCAGAACTGATGAGATCTTTGAGAAGACAGAGGACACTGTGTCACAAGAGATCATGTTGATTTCTGAACCATTGGTTGAGACTCGGGAAAGCAAACATTAAACAGAACTCTGCAACAAAGGGAAGAGATGCCACCAATTGAGGGACTTCAAGCAACAAGTCCTTCAAAAAGTAGGGCACTGCAAAGGCATTGCTTGTGTCAAAGCCTCTCAATGCAAAGAGACCTCGTCTGTAAGAAAAGGATAAAAGCTTTTTCAACTCTGGAAGCAAACTCCTTGGATCGTGTTGCATTGTGTAGGTACAACGATGTGATATCTCTTCTATTTCACCACCTTCAAATGTTTGAAGTCCAGCTCGGAGATTGCCAGGAACCATCAATATATTTTTTTGCACGAACTTAAGGAGCCAATCCTCAGCATGCTTGTGGATTTGAACCAACAAGAACTCAGTTGATGAGCACGGTGATGAATGGATCAAAGAAAAGTCGGATTTTATCTTCTGGACAAATTGTTTGCCACCACCGCATCCATGAATAAGGGGTGTAAACATATGTGTGTACGTATGATCCTGTTTTTCCCTTTTTGGAAGAATAGGAAAAAGCACAGCTCTTGCCTCACAATAATCAAATTGCTGTTTTGAATTGTGTGGTGATTCGTTGAAAAATGAAGTGATTTTAGCATGAGTCACATACCTACCGCAGCAAAGCTTGATGAGATCAACTTTCTGTAGTTTTGAAGAATCAAAACCCACAGTCTTGCAGTGTCGATGGATTGACCACACACACAAGAAAATCCAGCATAGGTTTTGCTGTCGCTCCGATACGGATCGATACTTCCCAAAGCCTTTGCATGAAGTAGTTCCTTTTTATATTCTTCAAGGAGAGAACGGACTGTAAAAACCCTACTGTCCATACCATGTTTTTTCAGGTGAAGTTGAATGGATCTCTCGTCTGACTGAATTGAAGTGGACCGAATGCATTGTCGACAGCCTAGACCAAACGGAGAGAATGTGAAAACTTCTTGGATAGTCATGATGGGGTGGACAACAGGAGAAGGATTCTTGAAAGCAAAGCCATTTGCTTCAATCAATGCTGGCAAATGTATCCCATCCGATGCGCATCGCTTCCTGGATGTTGCAATCGGCAGCATGGTATGATTTTATTGTGATTGCCAAGGGATGAATGGTATGGAGTTTAAATTCATGGATACCAGAGTCTACAGAAGCAATCCGTAGCTCCCAATGCATATTTCCTTAAGTTATCAGTGGCTCTTGATGCAGAAAAACAGCTCCCGATGCAAATTCACCTGTGTAAAATGGCTCCTGATGTATCAAGTAAAAATATATGTACTTGAGGATATTTTATCTAGTTTGAACCCCGCCCCCTTAGGAGGTACTTGTATGTGACAAATGCAGACAACAGTATGATGGATCAACTGTATTTCGTTTAAAAACTACAGTAATGTACGTTACAGCGGTATGACACTGTACGTATTTTGATTTACTGGATGTCATACTCCACTTTTTTGGTGGAAAAGTGGCTACGCAAGAAGTTATTACCAGAAAATAACACACGATGAGCTCTGTGCCTCCCTGTGTAGCTCCGAATGCACATTTCCTTAAGTAAACAGGCAGCTCCGGAGGTTCAAAATTGGCTCTGGATCTAAATTCTCTAAATGAAGTTGCTCCGGAGGCCTCAAGTAAAAATATGTATACTTGAGGATATTTTATCTAGTTTGAACCCCTTTTCCTTAGGTGAAGAAGAAAACAATGATTTGCAAACCGGATCGGGAGTTTTCGGTCGTGATTTGAACATGAAATTCGTGACACCCAACTTCGCATTTCCGACCATAACTTCTCTAAAATTTACTCAATTACAAATCTGAAACGAGCGTTGTTAAGCACATTGCAATACGAAGAATGTTTAGTACAAGACTTCGAAACGAGACGTACCAGGTGAAGAAGACAACAACAATTTGGATCGGGAGTTTTCGTGCGTAGTTAACATGTGAAATTTGTGGCGACCAACTTCATACTTCGGACCGCTCCTTCACTTTAAATATACTCGAATGCAAATCTAAAACTGGCGTCATTGAGAGCATTGCAGTGCAAAGAATGTTGAGATGCACCTGATGAGGATGAAAAATGAATCATCAAGTTGCAATCGGCAGCATGGTATGATTTTATTGTGATTGCCAAGGGATGAATGGTATGGAGTTTAAATTCATGGATACCAGAGTCTACAGAAGCAATCCGTAGCTCCCGATGCATATTTCCTTAAGTTATCAGTGGCTCTTGATGCAGAAAAACAGCTCCCGATGCAAATTCACCTATGTAAAATGGCTCCTGATGTATCAAGTAAAAATATATGTACTTGAGGATATTTTATCTAATTTGAACCCCGCCCCCTTAGGCCATTCGCACCATATGGACGGCTTCCGAGTTTTGATCATCGAACGAACACTGTTTAGTATTGATTCTGGCGCACGCATGCTGGGCATCACAACATTTCATCTGTGGATGACACCGATTTTGGAAGGCGCCACTTTCAATAGATCTCGAGAAAATTTCACATCTGTAGAGAGCACCGATTGTGATAGGCGCACTTTCGAGGGATCTCGAGAAAGCTTCACCTCATCAACGGCAATTTCAATGAAGTACTCGGGAGTAATCCTGACGGTATGAGTAAACTCGCTATTACTTTTGGACTCATGGATCTCATGGCGAGTAGACACTCGTCAGCCCCCCCCCAGCAACCTATGCTCGAGGCTCAAAGCGATTGGATTATGCCCTTGCCAGTCCGACCATTTGCAAAGCCCTCCGGGCATCAGGATACGAGGAATTCAACAGCCGCATATCGTCCGATCACAGAGGCTATTACTTTGATTTTGATACACAACAACTCTTCGGATCTGATACTCAGCAATTGGTATCTCACACCAAACGCAAGTTCTCTACCGCCAACGTTAACCAAGTGACGGCGTACATTCGGAGGAAACACCAACTACTCACCGATAGCAACGCCTTCGGGCGCGGGACAAAGCTCCTAACACAGGGCAACCGACATGCGTTTGCGGAGAGACTAGATCAAGATGTTCTTCGCGCCAGTCTAACAGCTGAACTGGACCGTCCTGTGGTTGGAGTCCCCTCGTGGTCTCAAGATTTGGTAGTTGCTCGGAAAAAGGTCTCAATACTCCAAAAACAACTGTCGGCCATCCGTACAGGCTTGGATTATTGTTCCCGCAACAGCGACGCTCATCTGTACTGGGAGCCACCTCTGGACGTGCCAGACACCTACAAAGAGTGTTCCAGCTGTCTTCGGAAGCATGATCGTCGCGCTTTATGATTCTTGCGTTTGTGTTGTTGGTGTCGAAACTGAAATCTTTATGACATGCGTCTTCGATGATGCCATTTGTCTACGGTAGAGGCAGTATTAAAATCTCGTACTATTTTTTTGTATGAAAGCCTACTAAGCCTACTTGAGTCACTCTGATATTGTACCCAGCCATAAGATAGATAAATTCCTACTCATGCCACAAATTAAAACCGGATTACGTCACACCAAATAAATTTCAAAACTCAGCCATACATGTATCTTATAAATACTTAAATCTAATCCATCAGTGCATGACATCTGAGATAAAAACGATACCCGAACCCGCAGCCGGCCGATTTTTCGCAGAGGCTTATGGCCGCAGCCGGCCGTATGCCGATACGTTGGCCCGGCCGTACCCGTCCGCAGTCCGACAGTCCCTGCCCGCGCTGGGCCGCTGCAGGACTGTCACTGCCCGTACCCGTACCCGGCCGCAGTCGCACGGAAGTACAGTACGTAGTAGAAACCTAGTACACAGTACTTTACTAACAGTACGTAATCACCAACCACCGTAACCGTGAAAAATGACAGGTGATCTGCCCTTGACCCGCGATGGGCCGAACAGTGATAGGAATCGACCGGAGCCGGCCGGAACCGGCCGGGACCTAAATACACGGACCGCAGCCGCCCGAAATCACGGCCGGCCCACGGTTTCCGGCCGGCTGCGGCTAACGGGCCCCGATGTCATGCACTGTAATCCATGCATCCTCCTCACTCATGTGACCTCATCGTTCTACACGCTGCACCAGTACTTGTCGTCGGCGCACTGTACATGATATTCAGTACAAGCATAAGCACAGTAGTGGACTGAAAAAAAAAATAAGTCGTACCGTAAAATTGTCGGGGGGAAGCTCAGACTCTACCAAACGATGCAGCATGGTACGATGCATCTTCTGGTGTAAGTAGGTTGACGGAGGACAGATATTACTGGACTTACGTTTAGTCGAATGAAATATTTCTTGATAATTTTAAGCACAGTAGTGGCACACCCTTGCTTCACTCGTGTTATTTCAGCAATTTGAGTTTTGAAAAGAATTCAAGCCACCTCCATGATGGCAAATGGAGACATTAAGGCTGTTGCAATTGAGTCCTAATGCTTCAAACAACTTCACAATATGTTGATCTACAGGCTTGCACATTTAAACTTCATCTACAATTGGAATGTATGTTTTCCAATCATGATTGCGTGACAAGACTTTCACGGCAACACTCTTCTTGGCTTTCGTTTCTTGACAACGACTCTCAAACAACTCGGCATTCACCCGATGGAATATGTCAAACTTCTTCATCCAGTTCAACCTCGCTATTCAGCATTTGTTCTTCGCTCCTGGTTCGCCCATTGCAATCATTCCTTGAGCTCGTTACTTCACCTAATGCGCCGTCAAGGATGCTCCACAAGGATCTGTTCTTGTTGCTTTTGCACTTGCTGCTCCAATTATATCCGATTGCGATTCCCAAATGCCGCCAGAGCCGTGTCGTGCTCCAATCGTTGTGGTTGCTTCCTGCCGACGCTATCGTTTCATTAGTTCCCGATGATACGCGTCCCACTTTAACACGACCACTTTGCGCTTGAATGCACGCTCAATTCCTCTTGCGACGCTACAGTCGCTTCATCCAAATCTATTCTGAGCTCGGACTTGAATAGAAGGCGCTCTTTGTCATTGAATGATTACATTTCATGATTGTTGTTTGCAGAGCCTTTTGCATCTTGGGCGTCCTCAATCTTTGAGCAATTGTTTTCAAAATCCTCTGCGACAAAACTCTGAAAAAGTCCCCCATCTTGAAGTCTTCGTATCTTTCGCATCGCAATTGCAACCTACAAACAAGCCACTGGACTTCCATACCAATTTCTGTCATGGTTCATATTGATAGAAGCCAAAATAGAAGTATAAGTGTATGAATACATTTATAATGGATGAAATAGCTAACTGTGCCACTACTCTTTGAAAAACGACCGTGCCACTACTGTGCTTATGCTTGTACCCAGTACCCATCCTTCACATTCTTCACTATCTCTCAACTCTCCACACAAACACGAATCCCATCACACAATCCGCCGCCAAAATCCATCCTACTAATCCCACCATTCCTTGCTTCCGCCGATCCCTCCAAAGTCAAACTCGAATATCCGCAAACACTACCCGTCTCCTGTGCCTTTTTCCTTGCTGCCTTCATCCATTCATTCTTTCACTTTAGCCACAGGGTAATCTAGTATCCCCATCCAAGCAACAACCTGAAGCACATGCGATTGCACCACAGTCGATAAGGATATCAGGGACAAGAGAAGGGAGTGAGCAGAGGGATGACGGAATTGTCCCAGTCAACGTATTGTTGTTGAAATCCAACCACGACAATTTTGTCAAGAGTCCGATCTCACTCGGAATTGTGGAAGACAACGTATTCCTGGAGAAATACAATTCTGTCAACTGAGTCAAGCGTCCGATCTCACTGGGAATTATCCCAGTAAAATGATTGGTGTAGAACGACAATTCCTTCAAATTCATCAAGCGTCCGATTTCACTGGGAATCGTAGATGTCAACGAATTGCCATCGACAACCAAAAACGTCAACTGCGTCAAGAGTCCAATCTCACTGGGAATTGTGGAACCAGTCGTTTTGTTGTTTTCATTCATATCAGAGTCAAACAGAAATGTCGATCGACACTCCGTCACGTCTGGAATGGAAAGAAAGTTGCAGGCAATTCCAAACGGCGTCAAGAAGGAGGTCGGTTTCGAGGTGGTGGTGGGTCTCCTTGTCGTTGGTGCCTGTGTGGGAAGCGCCGTGCTGATTGGTTTCGGGGTAGGCGATTTGGGCGCAATTGGAGCGAACGTGGGGGCGGCGGTGTTGGATCGGGAGTTGCGGGTGCCGATGTAATTGGGGCCGTGGTTGGAGGCGCCGTTGATGGTTCGGAAGTGGAAGGCGCGTCTTCAGATGGAATCGGAGTTGTGGGCGCCGCAGTTACGTCCGGAGTGGAGGGCGCGCCTGTCATTGGGACGGTGGGAGGGGATGTCGATGAAGAACTGGTAGATGCAGATTGTGGTCGAACGACGAGTACAACCACGGCAGCGGCAAAACCGCATGCAAGCAAGGCAAGACCCACAAAAATCCAACGACGTTGGTACCATTTCGTTTTAAGGTGCTGGGCCTCGGCAACTATCATCGTTCCATCCTCATTTCCATCTGGTACCCGTTGCGCTTCCACAGGGTACAAAGCGCTTCCAACGGCTGCAGAGTTTGGCACTCCGTCTTCCTGTTTGGATTCTTCATTCGTCACCTCTCTGGTGGAATCATACGAACCAATGGGAGACCTGAACATCCGCCTTGTTGCAGTGTTGCGAGTTGATCGTACCGGAAACGCTCCAGGACCAACACCGTCGTTGCTTGCATAAACAACTGGAGGCCCTCCCGTCGAGTCTACCATTCCAAACCCGGGGGTTAATTGCATTGGGTCGCCCGGTGGTGCATGTTCCAATTTCTTAGTATCAGTGAAACTACCAGCACCATGAGCAACGTCACGATCATCAACCTTTGCTGCGGATGGCGACGATAACGAAGCGTAGAGAGAGGAACCAGAAGGTGCCGATGACGGCATGGCTATGCTTGGCAAATCAGATGAGAATTCTTCAGCAAAGTCATGCTCCTGGATTCCTCCATCACGTGAAGAGTCCTTCGTAACGTCATCAACGTCATCGGCAATGCCACGATTCTCCATCCGAAACAAGTGTTATTAATTACTGGAATGAAAGATAATCCATGTGAGTTGAAGCGTTGATGCGATTGGTCTCCAAGATCGTCGAATCAGATCAACTCCGACAGACTACTGTACTGGTAGCACTCCTATAAGATGGTATGGCAAACAATGAACCACTCGTATTCTCGAGTCGTCCATGCACGCGAGACGAAACGTTTATACGACAATGAGAAGGTCAAGAATAGCAACTGTTTGCGTTCTCAAACGTGTGCTGTAGTATACTCACAACCTCGTAGTTCTCAATATAATAAAATCCTAATGAACACTGCACGCAATTAATTGGAATACACTACATTACGAAGATGACAGAGAGAGCTGTGTGCGAGTGAGAGAAAGAATGGCATGGGCAGATTTCACAAAAATGATCCGGAACATAATTGAATAGTACTGGTACATGACTATACGGGAGCGCTCGGTACCCTTCAAATCTACGGACATCGGATAGCCGTAGCATAGGTACGTAGCAGTATGCCTGTCCACGTCTGATCACCACGCACAAATACAAAATCAATTCATGTGCAATTCGTTCGGCAGGCCGCTATGCACAGATGCATCCCTCGTATGGTTGATTTTGTTCTTGTCTGTCGAGCTCGTTCCTTCATTAGCGACGATAGTCTCGACTGTGAAAAAGGCGTATATGGGTGCCTTGTGTTACGGTCAAGTTCCTTTGGTTGGAGATGCGTTCTCCAAATCGGATCAAAACTTTCAAGACCCGACGACCCGACGATGATCATGGACAAGTTTGACAACATCATTCACAATGATTTCAGATGGATGTTTTACATCTCTCAATGTGTTAGCAGGAGTTGACAAAGCATACTTTATGTCGGATTTTTGGGTGGATGGGATCGCCATGCCGACTCGACGGTATCCTTGTCAAAGGACTTTCAGCAGTGGTGGAACAGTCCCGTGACACAACCTTTTATAACAGGAGGATATGAAAGCCCAGGGTTCATATTGCTATATTGTCAGGCAGAGCTTGGTCATTATGGCCGACAGCCAACTCTTGAAAAGAAACGGATCATGCCTGACAAGGGAGGCAACAGAAACTACTGGTAAACTGCAATTGGCGCCGCCGACCACAAGAGTCGAAGTCTTTGTCAGTAAGCAAGTGACATGACCAACAAATGAATTTGACAGCACGGGATGTGATCGTCTCATCCCAATCTTGACCTGGGCATCAGTCTTGGACCCAGTCACCGAATGAATGGGAGTTGAAAGTTGAAACGCAAGCGGAGTTGAATAACTGCCTGCCCAGTGCCACTCGCATTCAAACTGGAACAACGCTGTTTTCTCGAAGAGTGAGGAGGTATTCGCGGTATAGGCAGAGAGTGCTGTTGTTGCAGTTCGGAGTGCTGTTGTTGCAGTTCGCCAAGGTCTCGACACTTTTTGATGCCGTTGTGTGTGCGAACTCATTTCCAATGACGCATGCTGTGTGTTTACACTGTGAGACGCCGACAAGGACTGACTGTGGTATTTGGACGTCGTTTGCCGAGAGACGTCAATGGCTTTGACTACTACCGGTAGATTCTTCACATCAACTCTTTCAGAAGCAAATCGACGACCGATGCGTTCCATGAATGCCTTCTTCGTCCGACAGCGATTAGTGAGTACTAGTATGGGGTGTCGGTGTCGAAAGATCATGCCAATTTCAACTTGACGCTTCCGAGACGAAAGAGTTGGCAAACAGGGCGCGCTTTGTATGTACAACTACACTAAGTTGTACTCCGTATTACTGCAAAGTGCAAAATATCCTTTGAACTCTGAACTGATGTTCTGCATGCACGAAAACGTTATCGTGTCCTCATTGGAACGCGACGATGCAATGATGATGAGTCGATTAGTACTGATTCGGCTGCTCCAAACTACTCATTCCACTGAAGTTTGATTGAAGCGATGTGTGTTTAATAATTCATCCACATCAATATCACACTATAGGCATGCTCCTTGCAGTCCTTTTCGTTTTTCGTATAAACCCACATTGAATATAATGAAGTTGCGAGCATGCATAGGCTCCTTGGAACATCACGTCGTCCAGTTATGACTACGTGTAATCGGCAGGAACATCTGATAAAGCAAATAGCCGCAGCCTCGTGCAGGCAAACAAATTAGAGCAAGGGTTGAATCATAAACGAGACATGTTGGCCGCTGGTCAAATGGATCTACGAAATCGACATTTCGCCTACGCTCCGGGCAACACAAGTGTTGAAAAAGAGCGACCGTGCACGCGCGACGTCACGCATCCGGGTTAACGTACAAAGTCTTCCGCAAAGCCTCATGGGACCACAGTACATACAACTTACATGGGTAGAAGAGGTTAGAAAGAGCAGAAGAGTGAGATCCGATCCTCTGATCGGATCATGCACCGGTGTATATATTATGACCGATACAAATGTACACCACATACACAGTCATGTAATGTGAAGAACTCATGTGCCAGTGATAACGAACCTCGCCAGTGTGAAAGCATACAATACGGTACTTGTAACACCAGTATTTGTTTGGTCCCCTCAGCACGTCGCATAGAATGCGACGCGTCAACAACTAATACTTGAACTTATCCAGGAGCTCCTCTCGACGCGGCTGCGGCATGGCATGTCCGAAGTTCGGGAAAGGGAGAGCAGTCGCCGTCAGACAGACGAACACGAGACACAGACAGACGAACACCCGGACACAACACAAGATGCGAATTGCTCACAATCCGGACGAACTCGAATCAACAAAGACACTACTCTAGTTAATTTAATCTGGCCTCTTCCCTCAAACCACCAACCGACCGACGACTCGAACGACGAACGCAGATAGGATGGCCGACATGTCGTCCCCTATGACGATGACGTCTACGTGGGAAGACGTCTTCCGTGCCCTTGACCAGTGGGAAGTGGTCCCGAAGCTCAACAGATTACACACGAAATCGAATTCGATTAATACGGAGTCTACAGGGTTTGTACACCTGTGTTCGCCGGACATCGCACACCTGATGGTAAACACGCGGACGATCCGTCTGTTCCACCACTTTCACCACGACGCCGACGACGGACTAAACGACGGAACGAACGCCCTATGGGCACTTCTCGGCGGTGGATTCGCAGCCGCCATGGCGGTCGACACGAAACAGATCGTCAGAAGCCACGCGGAACGCCTTACGATTGGTCCAAAATGCTCACGTGGAATTCTACGTCCGACGTACGAAGAGCGATTGAAGAATTGGTGACGACGAGATCTTCGGTGTCAGGCGTCAGCGAGAGCGCCGGACAGGCATCGGCGCCGGCGCGGGAGCCACCTCCTGTGGCAGCGACGAGAGGACGCCCCAAGAAAGGCAGTGCCCCAAGAGGCAGATCCAAGTCGAGCAAACATACTAACGAGACTAACGACCAAGACAAGACGAACGACGCGGACGCGGACGACACAGAAGACGTCACGGTCGTCGGTTTCACCATGAAACCGACAGTACCAGTTCCGGCGTTCATCGCAGCAGCCATCATGGAATCATACGTCACCGACCCTGAGGAATTGGCCCTGATGATAGTCAGGACCATCAAACAGAGGGCGAGTGAGGACCCGGACCCCGACCGGGCGTCGAGGTTGGCCGAAGCAGCGTCCTACGTACCTCGATGGGTTCTCTGCGTTGCAGCGAGCACCAGAACCACTCACGGTCCAACAAAGTGGGGAGTGGCGGCTTCGTCAGCTTACTCTAGGCGAGCGGACGACTGGGCGAAAGTCCTACACATGAAGTACCTGGCCGTGAAGGCTAAAAGCCTCATCCAATCGGACGATCAGTCAGAAACGCCAGGACGAGAGAACGACGCCATCAGAAACTTGTCGAGCCTCCTCGAAAGACAGGTCGCTAGCGCAGTCGCGTCATCTCCTCAAATCCCGAAGACAGGATTCGACTCGTTCCCCGTCGACAAAGCGGATGATCCTGTTCGTTTCGGAGAAGGACGCCTTGGGAGGACCCCAACTCGCCCCGTCCAGACCTTCGCAGACATCCTAGCGCTCAGCAACGTGGCGTACGTCCAAAACCACATACACCATTTCTTGCAACACGAAAGGGAGGGATGCATTCATCCCAATGGGTTTCTGCGCAGCCATTCGGACCGCATCCTTCCTAGCCGACGCTTCGGACAGACCAGGAGCCTTCAGCCTTTTTTGCTGCGGGCCCCAGACGCTCGCACGATCGAACGCGACGGGCAGGGATGCTCTCGACCACGCAAGCACCCTTGTTCAAATGCAACTTAAGACGACAGACACGACAACTGGATTCTCGGACAAAGACATCAAGAGCATGACGAAGCTCAATTTCACTATCCCGCGTGATTTTCACGAGCTCGCGCGACTACTCGAGAACATGGCGGGGGTGGCCGAGCTCCTCTTCGGCCCGCGGTCCCCGTTGACGCATATGTTGGACGAGTGGTGTCGTTTCCTGACGCGAGCAGTCGGATCGACCTTAGCGACGTTACGACAGCTAGCTCACGAAGACAACTCGGCCGCCTGTCGCCTCGGTTGGTTCATCGAGAAACGCACGCAACAATACTTGGTGTTGTGCGCAGGAGTGGAACACGAGGACGATATCAACCCGAATCTGCTAGACTTCCGTTCGACGCGTCAGCAACTGGAGGACGGAGCCTTCGTCTTCCCCGCCTGCGACTTCTTGAAAGACAGGATGGGGTCCGGGGGCAGCGCTGCCGCGAAGGCGGAAGCCCCCAGCGCATCAGGAGGAGGCGGCGCACGATCTGGACGAAAGGGACAACCAGCAGACGCTGTCACGAACCCGCAGCAGGACCTGTTCACGAAGGACGCCAACGACGTCTGGCAGGTCTTCCTCGATCACGTGCGGAGCGGGCCGCTCCCGAACATGTGCTGCCGCTGGCACTTGAACGGCAAGTGTGTCCGGAGCTGCTTCCTGAGCGCTTCGCACGTCGCCCTTACGACCGAACAAACCGCGAGCGTTAGGGCATGGATCGAACAATGCAGGGCGCGCATGCGCCGACCCTCGTCCGACTCGACGCCGCCCAGCAAGAAAACGAAATTAGGACCTCTGCATCTGCTTACACTACAACTTTTTCGTCGCTCAGCCTTCCCGGTGGTCCTTTGATCACGAGGCAGCCCATCGCGAATTTCACAATCGACGAACGACAGGGGACGCACCGCCTTTCCGCGACTCGCGCCAGCCGACCGATGGACCCATAGCGGGTCCGTCCATAGCAATCCCGGCTGCACAACCACGCCCGACGGCAACGATCGCCACGCATGAGACATCGCTCGCGGCCGCGACACCGCCTCGCCCCGCCCGACCGCCCACGACCGTCCGCCGCGGAGCTGACCGCCCCGGCACTGCGAACGAGGACGTTCGTCTCACGTCACGACTCCTGACACCCTCTGGGGTCCTAGGACCAACGGTAAGTCACTCGCCCTGGTTCCACTTCCGACGATACCGCTTCCGAATGTCGACTCGCCTTTCCCGCGCCTTCCCGAACCTCGACTCGCCGATGCTCTGGCCAGCATCCTCGACGCCCCCAGCCGACGACGCACCCGACCGAATTCCGCTTCGAATGGACTCACGAGGCGGCCGCTC
This sequence comes from Fragilaria crotonensis, assembly GCA_022925895.1. Lineage (NCBI taxonomy): Eukaryota > Bacillariophyta > Fragilariophyceae > Fragilariales > Fragilariaceae > Fragilaria > Fragilaria crotonensis. The sequence goes on along the minus strand of JAKSYS010000485.1, from coordinate 22,396 downwards.
ACAACCTGGCAGTCCTCCGGCGCTACGCGCTGGACCTCGGGCAGCCGTGGACGCCCAACCGTTCAGCGCGGTGACACCCGGATCCGAATTTCGATCCGCCGCGCTCCTGGCGCCGCCTCTCCGCACACCCGCTCTGGTCGCGCTTCCAAGAGCGCATTTCAGACGGCGCGGATTTTCCCCTCCGCGAGATTTCCGACGCCGACCGCCTCGCCGACGTCCGCGACAACCTCGCCCGTGGCAATCACAAATCGGCCCGAGGCCACGAAGCGAAGTTGATATCAATGCTAAAAGAAGAAGTGGAAAGGGGCTGGCAACTGCCCCTACCGAGGGGAGGCCGCTCTGGAATTAGAAGGCTGCGAGGTGGCGCCTTTGGGCATGGTGGCACAGACATCGATCGACGAGAAGGGACAGACCATCGAGAAGCTAAGGCTCACACACGACCAGTCATTCAACCCCAGCGGGATCCCAGGACGAAGCGTAAACGACAGAGTGGACACGTCACAACTGACGACCGCACGATTTGGCAGGGCTTTCAGTCGACTGATGTACCACATCTCGTACCTCAGACAATTGTGGCCGAAAGAACCCATCCTCCTCACAAAGGTGGACTGCAAATCCGCCTACAGACGAATACACTTAAAGGCACGAACCGCCCTGAAGTCTTGCACTAGCATTGACGACCTGCTCCTCGTGGCACTCAGGATGACTTTCGGAGGAGCACCAAACCCGTCCCAGTGGAGCGACGTGTCCGAAGTAATCACGGACCTTGCGAATGACCTCGTCAGGAGATCAGACTGGGACCCGAAGGTATTCCACTCGCCGCATCAACACTTGCTTGATTCTGACGAAGCCGTAGATAACGACGATGGAATGATCGACGGGTCGAGCGAATTCGGAGAAGCCGATTTCTTCGCTGTGAACTACCCGATCGCAAACGACGACGATCTACCCAGATTCGACTGTTACCTGGACGACATTTTTGGGGCTTTCAACCCAAGAGACGCAGAAAAGAGCTCGGCAGCGATTCCCCTTGCATTGCACATAGTGGGAAGACCCCACAACGCAGAGGGAAACGAATCCTTTCCCAGAGACGACATCCTTGCCATCCCGAAGTTCCTGGCCGAGGCGAAACCATCTGAGCGGAAGATGATCTTGGGATGGCTGGTAGACACACGCCGCTTCACGGTCGCTCTGCCTGAGGACAAATACCACGCATGGACGAAAGTGATCGACAAGATCCTAGCGAACAGGCATGCGCACGTAACGACGAACGATCTGGAGAAGACCCTCGGACGACTCAGCCACGCCGCATACGTCGTCCCGTACTCCAGGCATTTCATGGGGCGACTCTACAAGGCATGCGAGAGATCGAAACGAAGTGGAAAGACGAGACTGACGAATCCCCAACGCGATGACCTGAGCCTTTGGAGGAGCTTCCTGCGAAGAGCGGCGCAAGGGATCTCCATCAACAGATTGGTCTGCAGGTGGCCGACGCGAATCGTTCGGGTGGACGCTTGCCCGCAAGGGATAGGAGGATATGGTCTCCAAAGCGGGATTGCTTGGCGATACCAACTGCCCGAAGATCTAGCGGGACGAGCGACACTTAATACGTTGGAGTTTCTAGCAGCCGTGGGAATGGTAGTCGAATTCCGCGAAGGAAAAAGTGGTCGCCAGTCTTGGACGTCCTGCTAAGCCAAGGGGATAGCACCTCGGCCGCAGGGTGGCTGGCAAAGTCCAGCTTCGACGACAACTGTCCGCTTCACCTCACCATCGCGAGGAGTTTCGCTGATTTCTGTCTGACGCACGAGATCGACCACTACACGCAATGGTTCCCGGGGCGAGAGAACAAGGTGGCGGACATTTTATCGCGAGACTTCGCGCTCGACGACGACGAGGTCACCTCGCTCATCAGGAAACATGGCTCACCCTTTGTCCCACAGAACTTCAGGATCATCCTTGCAGCCAGCCCTCATTTCGCAGATTGGAGACTGGCTGCGTCTGCTGCAAAACGCAGCTCTTGCCGACTCAACCCGCGCCAAGCGCAGCAGCAGCTGGAACTGCTACGCACGATTCCTCGAGCGAGTCGGAGTCGACCTCGACCCTTTCTCCGCCGGTTCGGACGAAACGAAAGGACGGAAATCTTCGCGTGTTTCGCTGCCGCCCTTCGGGACGGACGGCTTCGCTCCAGACAGCCTGCGACAGATGGCAATGGAGCCATGTCCGGTACCATTCGTGCCACCCTCGACGGTGTGGCTCAGACCTTCAGGCTTAACAAACTTGAGAGCCCAATCCACGACTCGCCGGACGCCTCGACCCCTTCTGGCTTTACAATTGAAGAAGTACGCGGACGACGACCCGGGAGTCGCACAACAACAAGCCATTCCTCTTGAAGTGATCAGGAAGGTGAGATCCTGGTCCAGGAACGAGTTGGACGTGGCAGTCGGACAACTGGTGGTCACGGCCTTTTTCTTCGCCATGAGGTCTTGCGAATACTCCGACGTGGGAGGCGGCAGACGAACATCGGTAGTCAGAGTAGACGACGTTCGATTCAGGAAACAGGACGAAACGCTGACGACTTTCTCCTACGAACAAACCCGAAATGCAGACGCCGTAACGATCACCTATCGACAACAAAAGAACGGAGACAAAGGAGCGAAGGTGACGCAGCACAGGAACAACAACCCCGGTCAGGCAGACATATGTCCGGTACGGACACTTGCGGAATTGATTCACAGAATTAGAGGCTACGAACGACTTGGTCGGACGAACCCGAAGATAAACGCTTTCGTATCGACAACATCGAACGAGCTCGAACACGTCTCTTCGAAAACGATCCTCGAACAGCTGAGGGCCGCGACAATACTATCGGGAGAGAGAGGCTGGGACTCCAGGCCGATCGAATCGGTACGCACTCGATTAGGTCGGGCGCGGCCATGGCAATGCACTTGGCAGGTGTGCCAAGCGAAACGATACAGATGGTGGGCCGTTGGCGGAGCAGGACGTTCATGAGATACCTACGCATCCAAGTGCCAGACACCACGATCGGGGTCGCCACGCGCATGACGAATCGACAAACTTTCTTCACAGTCGCCCATGATCCTGCGGACGAACGACAACCGGAAAATGGCGGAAACCAGGTCGACTCACAACGACGCGACGGACCCCCCGCTAGATGAATATCACGGGACCGACCCCGCGAGACGAACCAGGAGAGAGAGACAAAACTATTAGGACCAGATTCCGATGCCATCTATTTAGTTCCACTAGCCTCGTGAACATGAAGGAGAATCCAGAAAACCACACACAGCAACACACGAATCGACGCGACAGTACGCGAGACAGCGGTACGACGAAACCACTAGGCGGCCGACTCATCCGACTAAACGGACTTAGAGAAATGCGGACAAGACTCGGAATTTATTTCGTGGCATGTCCGAAGTTCGGGAAAGGGAGAGCAGTCGCCGTCAGACAGACGAACACGAGACACAGACAGACGAACACCCGGACACAACACAAGATGCGAATTGCTCACAATCCGGACGAACTCGAATCAACAAAGACACTACTCTAGTTAATCCCACCCACCCACACCTCCTCTCCTGGCCCGAAGAGATCGCTCAGGTTAGTTACCGTTCCCTCCTTAGCCACCCTCACCGTCTCGGTTGTGACAGCCTCAAGACATCGATGGCACGCGATAGCATGATGTTTTTTCTTTAATGTTGATTCTTGGAGTGAAGTGTTTTTATATACGGCCTCAATGTCGCAGAAAACATTCGTTGCACCATCAATTGGCACGCCAAACGTTCTCAATTTATAGCGCAATGCTTCGACGAGTTCCGTTGCGTTCTTCATGGCTTGGAACTTACTCCCAAATGTGCTCGTTTCCACAGTGTTTTGCCGTTTACTAAACCACCAGATCATGATGGGTGCTCTGTTGCAAAAGATCAGGATGCCAGTCTGAGAATGTCTTGTTGGGTTTCCCCGAGGAACAGGCATGCCCCGGGGAATTGCCTCTTTGACATCACGGTTGAAATCGTGCCAATTGTGTTGAACAAACATTTTCTAACTGGCTGATCCTAGGATGTGTAGTAGGATCAAATGCAATTTTTCTCTTAGGGTGCAGCTTGAGGTAGCCAAATATCCTGTAGATCTGTTGTAGATGCCCCTCTCTGGGCATGGCAAGATACGTCGACATTTGGGCGGTCTCAAGTAGAATATCGACACGCCCAAGTTCAACAGCCCATCATAGTTTTCCCACGTATTCTTGGTACGTTTGAATCCCGTCGCTTTTCAATTCTGGCGTGACTTCTAATTCCAGATGATAGTCGGTAGCGAATGGCGTGTAGCAACCTTCCTTGACGTTCTCAACGGATGCGGCTATATTGCTCCGCTGACATGGTCCAACACTGTACACGATCGACATCCATTTTTCCCACCTTTGCACCGAGGTACATGCCCGGTTCTTCTATTTTGTCATCCTTCCGTTTAAAGGTCGAAGTAAGTGCAATTAAAGTTGCATAAGGATCGTGCAACATCGATTGGATATCGTCAATGTAACACAACACCATCTCATAGTATTGAAACCCGTCGGGCTTTGTCGCGGGTCTTCTTAGCCACACGTCAGGTGGCATTTTATCTGTTGGTAGCCTGGGGGAATCTCGTCTGCCGATTTCTCCCATACCTCAAAGAATGCTGGTCTCACGTTCTTCATCTCCTTAACGATGGCGTCCCACCAAAAAGTGTTGCCATTTTTCGCATCAAGTTGCTTCGCCTCCTCGACCGTTTTGGGAATTTTGATCCCAAACTTGTGGGTACGAACCCAGTATTTGGATTTGATCTTTGCGATGATTCTTTTTCACTTCTTCAAGGTGTGAGGAACCCACCTAACAAACGCTGGCTCCTCAGCCAAACTCGATTGAACGGCGTATTTAGCTGCTTGCACGGGATAAGCTACTTTCATATCCTTCTTGGCGACCCATGTGGTCGTTCCGTCTTTCCACCTGACCAAGAATTCCCATCCTACTACCATTGTTTCTCTGCGTCTCCGAGTCCCCGTTCGGGTAACCACAAACGCGTCCTGTTGAGTGATCTGCTTGCCGTTGGTACGGTGATCAACACTTTCGTCAAAAAGGACATGTCTGTTCCCTTCATCGTCAATCTGGGAAAACAAGTTCTCTGCTATTGCATTTGCAGCCATAGATGCCTTGTGCCCGTCTTGAAATTCAACCTCATACATGCGTGTGTCGAGGATGGGGTTATCGTTTGCTGTTCCTATCGGGAGACCACTTTGTCGCAAAGGCGTTTTACAACGCGTCCGAATTGAACTGGTCGATAGCTGCCGTGAACGCGACGCATTTCGCTTTGTTCTCGTCGACTTGCAGCTCTAAATTTGTGACCCTTTGGACCGCCGTTCGCGATAGAACTTTGCCGCTTGAAGTTAAGATCCAGAAGGACATGATCGTGCCAATTCAATTTGACACTCCAAGCCATCTTCCGAGTTTTGTGACACCGAGTCCTGCGTTGTCGCGATACCAAACCCAGTCGTAAAACCCGAAATCTAAATACTCCGAGATGTCGACGGATTCACCAGATACTCGCTCAAGTGGGCATCTTCCATCCAGACCGCGTGCGGGGTTTGATGTGCAATTTTGAATGTCACATGCCCACTGGAGGCCGTAGTCCCAAAGATGCTGCGGAACTGATTTGCGCAACATTATGCGGTACCATTTCTTACGTATCTCACGTATGACACCTTCCGCAACTCACATATGACACCTTCCGCAAAATTGTGGTTTAGACAATATGGTTCTGTGACATGATAGTTACTTGAATACTTCCTCACATTTTGCATGAACTCGGTCTTCTTGCCACACTGTTCTTGTGAGCCATCAATGTCAATTTCTCTGGCCTCCCATATTCATTAATGAATTGGCGGATTGAGTCCCCTGCTCCTGATTTGTTGGTCATTGGGTATGCCACAGCAAAGAAATCCATATTTGCTATGATTTGCGCATATCTATTGCCGTTTAGAGATTTACACCTTCCATCCATGGTGTCGGTATAGAAGTCGCCCCTTAGAAGTGGGCCCGGTTTCTCAAACACCCTATCGGCACGATACCGTTGACTGAGCGGCAATATCGCCGACCTTGTAAAGTTTTGCGTCGTTACTCTGATTGTATCCTTTGCCTGCGCAATTCCAATGAACCACCGCTCGCTTTAACTCTTGGGCGGAGACATCGGTGTGTTGCGGGCCGGAAACAAATGTGTGTTGTAGTGGAATGTCTTGGGCGTTACTGTCTGCGACATGAACTTCTGAGACTTTGAACCCGGCCCCCTTAGGAGTGGCTGGGGGGACGAGTTTGCGACGGAGTTCTTTGAGGTAGAATAGTCGATGGGTGAGTGTCGGAAGTTTGTAGAATATGAATCCAGCTGTCGTGATTGCGCCGCTGTCGCTCGATGCATTTGAGAGGCTGAGGTCCATGTGGTGATGATCCACATTTTGTCTTGTGTCAGAATTTTTTAGCCATTCTCTTGGTCCGGCTTTAAGCCAGATTCTGAAGCTGAAGATAAGCATTTTGGAGGAGCTGATGGGAATTGTTCGCAGGCCTAGGTACTCGGGTAGATTGTCAGGCGTCAGCAAGTCGATAAACGGGACGGCTGGCGCTGCACCTGGTGCTGTTTTCCAACGATAGATGACTGCTCCGGTTGCGGTGCCCAAGATGTAGTGTACCTGTACCAGCTCTGCTGCTTCATAGTTCCAGAGGTTTGTGTCCTCAAGAAGTTCATCGTACTTTGTCGGCTTCCACTTGACTGTGATCCGGAGGGTTCCATCATACTTCTTTGTTACGAACGTGACTTCTTTACGAAGGTGTTCTCGGTTGGTGTGTCGCTGTCGTCGTCTTTGTTGCTGTGAGCGTCTTTGTTGATGGATTCTGCAGTTGGCTGGTGTTGCTGTTTTGGGGTTATCTGTTTGATTTTTTTGTCGGTCTGGAGAGGAGGGGAGTGGTGTTTGAGTTGCGTCTTTGTGTGGTCTCATTTTCTGTTTTCCGCCTTCCAGTTTCCAATCTTCGATCGCAGGGAGTTTGGAGTCCACCTCCGAATCGAAGCGTTCCATGAAATCTGGTTCTTCATACTTGAGTCGGGCGTTTTGTGGATCGGAAGTATCAGAGGATAAGGCCGACGGTAGATTGTTTAGAAAAAATGGTCAGCTTATGTCGATCGCCCATCGCTCGAGTTTTTTTTGTGGCAGCATGTCAAGAGCTCTATTGAGATGATAAGAATACACATTTCAGATGAATGTGAGCGCATCCAGTTCATTTTCCTTCCTTCTTTCCCACTGAGTCTCGAATTGGAAGCAGTGATCATAGGCATGATGATATCCGAGTGTGATGTATCTTTCCCATGTTGATGTGTTGCGGACCTTCTGATATGCTGAGTCATTTTCCTTGCGTAGTAGGGTCATAGTAGTGCCGTTTATGAATGCTTCGGGGAATTGTCTCGGGATTTCGATCCAGTCTTCTGTGTTGAATGCGTACTTAGGGACAGTGATGTCAATGCCATTTGGATGGCTGCCAAGGGGCGGTGGAGGTTCCGTTCCATTGGACATGGTCGTATGTGACAACTTCTTACAGTCGCTACGTGAAAACGGTTGACGGACGGCTCGGTATTCTCGAATTATTTAGTAATAAATTGTCCTCACAACCAGCCTTCTTGCAATGTCAAATTGCGCGTTCTTTCCTGGAATGAAAGTGTTGACCGCAAGTGCATGAATACCCTGAGTATGGGGTACACTTTTTGGCCTTGAACAAAGACTGAGAGCGGTGACAACCCAATAATTAGTTATTATTATAATATGAATACCCTGAGTATGTTTTATTGTCAATATGGTACAGTTCAATGGTTCCTGATGCCTTTGCAACATCAAGTTGTGCTTTTAACATGTCATGGAGTGAACAAACTAAAGCAATACCGCTTCTCATACCGTGTTTTTTAAAATGATCACAGATGCACCTTTCATCCATCTGAACTGGAGCAGTGATTTTGCATTCTTGACAGCCAAGCCCAAATGGAGAAAAGGTGAACAGTTCTTGAATCGGACCAAAATCCAGCTTTCTCTTTTAGGTTGTGGAAGTAACCATAGGTACTAGTGTGATGCTTTGTTGTTTGTCTGTATGATTGACAATGTTGTTGAATGTGATGCGTCGTACTTCTACAACACCAGGGCGCGACAATTGAGATAGTACAGGATCTGCGGGATCGCGGCGTAGCAACAGACGTACACATCTCAAAATAAAAAAACTTGAAATCTATTTAACATTTAACATACTCCCACGATGCCCGCCGTAGGGACATGCGGCTCATACGGGTAGGCACTACACTGATGGGTGTAGTAGCTACCGTCGCTTTCTCGCCTACTGGACCCACCTATCACGCTGTTAAGTACTCTCGGATGGACCGCATTCCCGTAACCACTTTTCCGTTTGACTCGACGATAACTCTCCCGGAAGATCGGCGCATTACTCAAAAGCCAATTCCTAGTGACAGCTAATGAATGTTGATCGTGATCTTTGAGCTCGCGATGTAACAACTCCTGGACATGGGTCTCATACATCGATCGTTGGCTGTAGATCTCCTCTAATTGCCGTTGCACCTCGTGTTTTGCGGCATGATCCGTTCGAGTTTTCTCATCACTCCCGTGCACTTCGCCATTCCTTTGTTTCCAGAGATGATACCACTGTTCCCAAATGAGTTGAATTAAATTTGCTTTCCAAGTGGAAATGACTGAGTCCAGGTCGCCATCCCCTCGTAGAGTTGCCAGATAGGGACGCTGGTGTGTACTCCACTCCTTACTGAATCGGCCCATGAAAATTTGAGTCCATCCGATCCTGTTGTTCTGTTGAGCGATGACACGGCGTACTGCTGATGAAGGGTACGTTTCGGGTGGGATGGTTAGTTCGGTGCTCGCAGAAAACCACCGCCTGAGCCCGTCCAACATTATAGCACAGAGCATCGGTGAAGTGTTCGACTGGATACAAAAATCTCGAAGTTTGAGCAAGAATTTATTACGCCATTCCAAACGTTGGTTGTGTTCGCATCTTAGGATGTGGATGTAGTAATCTTCATTTAGTGACCCACATAATACACATTTTCGATGTCCGCCATCGAACTTGTTAGCTTGAGCGTGAGTCGGTAATACACGGTGTAGGTACATGACCAGGTGAGTGTGGGGTACTGACGTTCGTTGAATTGCGGTTGAATGGGCTTCCCAGTTGATCGTTTGGAGGGTCGATTCACTCCAGTTATTCTTCTTCCGAATATACTTGAGGAGCGGTTTAGTAGATGCCTCATGAAGCAACACTGAAGAGTATTTACCTGTTACGGTCCCATCGGATAGGAGCAAATGAGCCCGTGCCAAAGGAGACATAAGAACAATTGGGCGATGGGCTCCGTGCTCCAAGTTAAAATCGTTTGCTTGCTTGTCGGCGTCTACATTCAGCTCTCCGAGGAGATCAAGGTTCTGATATGGGCATTTCCGGTCTTGATGACCTTCAACAACGTACTGGAGGCGTTCACGCGGCAGGTTCCGTAATGCCGATTGGATTTCGATGAGAACATCCCAGTCGGGGCGAAGACAGTCCAACACAACTTCCCCGTTATCCAGATCCACTGGTAGCTCTTCCTCTTGAGGGTCACTGTCGCCCAGTTGTAAAGTATCCAAAACGCTTTGGCTATCCGTGGCCACTACTCCTACCCAAGGCTCGTGCATTCCACTGAATTCTCGGATCCTTATTAAAAATTGCAGGAAAGACAAGAGGCCATAAGCCTCTGCTCGATACGAGTGCGGCCTTCGCCCTCTTGCTGGTCCCATTCCGAATGCGAGTCGCTCTTTGTCCAAAGAACTGAGTACGAGCATAAACATAGTATCTGGACGGCAAAAATTACGAAGGTACAGCAGGTTTCAACCTCGACCGTCCTCGCGTACAGATATGTAAAATTTGTAGCACGCATACAAAATCCTAGAGTAAAATTCTGAAAGATCTTACTGAAATCGAACTCCCTCCACGATAGTCATTATAAAAAAGCACCACCATTAACATTGTCATTCTCATCCTCTCCTGTCATTACTTCTTCCCTCAAAACAGAATTGATGAAGCCAAGGTCAAAGTCAAGGGCACATCTGTGACCTTTTAAGTTCTTTGCAAGCTTCTCAATCTCAGGTAAGAGAAGCTCCTGTTTGGGAGGGGCCTCGGCACCAGCAGCGGCAGGATTGACTTCTCGCGCCTGCTGCAGGTAATGGTAAGTGCATATATACGCCCGAGCCCGGGCGGCAAACTTCTCAACTCTGTCCTTTGTTATCACATTTTGCGATGAAGTGCATTCTCTCACAAGTGCCTTGAAGTTTTCCCTTCCCCTCTTGCGTGAAATGGGTACACGGCGGTAGTATGACTTAGCTTGACCCCAGCAATACTCAACTCCCTCACCGGCAAGCTCAGCATGGAATTTCGGAGTGAGATCAACGGTCACGCCAAGTTGAGTACCCAAGTATTGAAGTGCTGTCTCCTCGTGCTTAAAGTCTTTGCATTCAGAAAGAAGATGCCTCAGTGAGTACTGTAAGTCGACAACGCCTGTAATTGGATTCTTTCTCCCGTCAAGCGTATACTTTTCTAACTGGCGTTCATCAATCATCCCCGCTCCCACAGAGCTTGGAAGACCTTTCGGTTGTCCCTCCCACCCTAGTAGAATTTGCTCTTTATCTTCGTAAAGGTCAATGCCACGTATCCTGGCAAAGTCTTGCAGTTCTTTTTTCGTAGCTTCGTTGCTGTTGGAAGGTCACTCCAGCATCAGTCAGAGCGTTAACGAGCTGCTTTTTGACCGTTCGACTCGTTTGCTTTTCCCTGTTGCTCGGTTGTGCCGTTGGATTTCTCGCTCTTCAGGTGTAAGATAAAATGGGCCGCTATCACCAGGCTTGAAAACGAAGGATTGAGTATCGCCTACACTAAGAGAACGAGGTAAGTGGGGACCGAAAGCCGTCTTCATCCAGTATTGTTGTGTCTCTAATGATTGCTTGGGCTCCTCCATAGGTTCGCGACATTTGAATTGTGTTCAGTGCGCCAGGTCGTTTTCGGGCGTGTCCCTGAGAATGATCGAAGAGAAACACTATGTCGTACTCAGGGTACAGGACACGAAGGCAATCGACAACATCCTCCAACTGCACACTCATTTGAAAGCCATTCCAATAACTTCGTTGTTAGCCCCTATGTACAAATATCGTACAAACGGTGATTCAGTCAACAACGGTTTCTGAGTTGTCTTCAAAACCTCGACTGCAGCTTGGGAATCAATGTAAGTCTTGCTGATTCGTTGTTGTTCGTTGATCTTTGCTAACTCATCTTCTGAAAGGTCTCGTCAAAACCAAACTCACGAGATACGAAGGCGGAAAGCATGAATCCGTCGCCTTCCGATTTCGGAAGAAGTGGTCGCTGACCTTTCGGTCCCACCCAAGTCTTACTTCCGGGTGATACTGAGCGAAGACGCTCTCGTCTTGTCCAATTATCATAAGTGGCTTTGTTCTTGCCGAAACTCGTATGCTTGTGGTTGCTTTCTTTTCTTGGCGGTTGTTGAGTCCTGCAGCTGGATCATCTTGGTGTCGTTCCTTGTCTTGGTTCCGCTGCTGTAAAGAAATACGATTCCAGTAATCAACGTGAATTTCAATCCTTTCCTCGTTACTTTGAATGTCAAAATAGGAATAGCCAAAAGTAACATTTAGGTTGTTGATCGTCCTCGCCTCATCCAATGATAGTTGAATCCAACGCTTGCAATACGGTTCATACTCAGTCAAGTACCGTTTACAGAATATGGTACGGTTTGCAACAACATCATCGCGTTCATGCCCATCAACATAAAAACTCTTTTTGCGACTGTCATACTGAAAGCCTAGAAGTCTCATCCATCTCCAAGTTGTGGTCAAGCTCATTGATTCAAGTCGATGTGCACGTAGAAACATAGCAGTCACTCGACGCCTAGCTTGTTCGGGTGGGTCTGCTGTGTTACTGGTGACGGCGGTAGTCATGATTGTCGTCTCCTTTTCCCAAGTCGCTGTTAGTCTTGGTATAACGGTGTTAACGATCAAATCATGGACGCTCTCTATTGTTAGTGTCGCTAGGTTTCTGACTCCAAACGTCACAATCTGATCCTTTGCGTCTGGGAATACTTCCAGAAGTCGCGGCATGGGACGCTTTCCACATCGAACGAACGGGTTCGGATGGGCGAAGCTCTCGAACTTTCGAAAGATCTTGTTCCAATTCGCAACTGTCTTGTAGAACTTTGCTTGATTGAGGCCGAGACGGTTCAAATGCTTACAAGCCTCCTTGCAGCAGTCATGCCATGTCCAATTGTTCATCTTCTCTATCGCCAATTGGTATGCAAGGCATAGAAATACTGCTCGTTGTCGTATCTCAAATATCTCGCTCTTCGAACAGAAGTCCTTGTCATCCCTTCCAATGATGACATTTCGCCAACTCTCTGCATCCTCATGAACCGATTGCAGGAGTTTGATCCTCCGCTCTACTGCTTCCTTTGCACTTTCGCGGTGTCCTCCAAGTATAGCACTGGTATTCTTTGGTCTAAAGACCTGTCGAGCTTCAGGACTATCGGGCCAATAGGATGAGGACACTCCTAGTAATTCTTGCTGGCGATCATCCTCATGCTGTTCTTGTCTTGCTCCTATGCTGGTTGTACTTTCGTCAATCCGTTGTCGCTTGCTAGGAGATTCTTGTTCAAGAAGTTGAGAGTCACGATTTATGGATTCACGACTGTCAGCATCATTATTTTCGTCACATAGAGATAGCGAAGGTCTCGCTCTTGTTGATGGAATAATGAGGACATTTGCCGCTACTTGGAAGACTTTATCCTTCCATGCTTGGTCCAACGGACATGGGTATGCCACTTGTTGCTTTTCCAAGGTCAAATAATAGTAATGACGGTGCTGGAAGCTTACTCGGAAGATTCCGCTCTCGTTCGAGCCGTCAAATCTTGTCATAACGGATCCGAATGACCCTGACCTCGCAAATGCTGCATTAAATTGGCGGACTGTGAAGTTGAGGGAAGCATCAATATGACCCAATTTTTGAAGTGCCTCCACCCAAGTTTCAGCTGGCAGCCAGCAATTCATCAATCGAGGTGCATAGACTGTATCGGAACGAATCAACATGACTGCACTGGTGACAACGCTGCCAGTTCTTCTCTCAGCCATCGAGGTAAACAACCCAGCCCCGTCAGAGCCCTACGTTTGAGTATTTGGGAGGTATCTGTTAGGGCTGGGTTGTTTCAAAAGAGTGCAATTGTTATGAACGACGGTGTGTAATATCATTGTGGAACCACTTGCTTCCAACACGAGAGATAATTCTTTTTGATGACGTCATCACTAAGTTTCAATTGGCTACATGTACATTTTGTACTGGCTGCTGCGCCAGGTTTCTTGGAGATAAAACCTGCTGTACCTGGACGGATTGAGAAACCAGTGATTTCACCATATCCATGCACGAAGATCGACCATTCGACTAACTAGAGAATTGTAGTACGCCCCGAAATGTATGGGGTTACTGTAGCTCGTTTGTTTCGTGGAAGTACTGTTCAAAAGATGGCGCGAGTTAAGATATTGTATGACTTTTGCACGTCTTAATTTCTGCTTCGTAATTTAATTGCTTATTTTTGCAACATGTCGACAAAACGAAAGAATGATAGCAGTGCTTCTGTGACTCAGTCAGTGCTTGTTGGTAGGCCGAAGACGCAATTCACTCTCGAAGATATAGTAAAATTGGTAGGTATTTCATTATTATACGGCTCCCACAAATTTGACATGGTGGAATGAAAAAAATGGATTGAAGAATTGTGTTTTGTCGTCGTATCAAGTTTATTTTCTACAGTAATTTTGTACTAACTATTTTAATCGCATCTTCGATCAACAAAATTGAAAAAGGTGATCGTCAATGGTGTCCCAACAGAGCAAGCCATTTGGGCTTGTAAGTTGCTCGGCATCGTCCCAAAAAGTACTGTCTACTCTCGTATCAAGGTTTGCAGGGAGAGAGGAACGTATGATGCACTAGTTAGAAGAGCACCAGGAAAAGAAGGCATTATAATTGACACTAGTATCCGCCAAGATGATGATGGTTCGAGGGATTTATCTCCTCTCACAAAGAATTCTTCCTCCAGCGCAATGTTAAGCACTTCCAACAAGGATTCCTCTTCCCACCAGGCGGAGGAGTCAGCATCGCAGTTGACAGCAACAAGAAAGCCATCACGTCTGTCTCCTAAACAAGCAAGTCACGCCAAACTTGATGCAAAGCGATTGAAGTTGGATTACGAAGGCAGATATAAAGAAGCATTCAAGGATGCCACAAACCGTGTTGCTGCTGGGAACAAGAACGTTCAAAGCATGTGCGACCGGCTGAACAGAGAGTTTAATCTCAACGGCAGAAAGCGGTTGGCACGCAGTACAGTTTACCAAGCTGCCAAGCTTGGTCTGGCGGGCAAAAGTCCCAAGAAGAAGGGACCAGAGCCAAAGATCCCAAACAAGTTCTTAGCAGCTGTGGCAACACACGCTGAGGTGTGCCAGGTTGGCGACGGCGAATTAAGGGGCAGGGATCTCAAACGCTTGATAGGGGCCTCGATTGCTGGAACACAGTATCAGACATCATTCCAAGTGGAATCGGTGTGGAGGAAGGTTCGTCAGGAGTTTCCTGATGCTCTTCAAGCAGCAAATAAGATTCCCATCGAAGATGCTCGTGCTCAATGGACAACGTACGACAATTTGAACCAATGGTTTGATGATGTCAAACAAGATTTTATCAGTACGGGTCTTGTTGATGATGAAGTAGTTCTGGATGCAAGCGGAACGTTAGTGTCGGAAGTTCGATTCAAAATGGACACACAGCGCCGAATCATCAATATGGACGAGACTCACCATAACTTATCTATCACTGGTGATAAGAGTGGCTCTCGTTCCGTATCATATCACAATCCCACCTTTCAAAGAGGAGCAGTCAGAGGAGTCAAGGCAGGTCGACATATCACAGGAGTATATGCAACAAATGCGGAAGGAGAAGCCTTACCTCCCCTCTATATCTTCGATTCAAATGCGAAGTCTGAAGATAAGTTCCGCGTGAAGATGGATTGGCTTAAGGGTCTTCCTTCAATTGAAGGGAGGTTCGGCTGTCCAACACGCGTCGAGTCCGACAGCTACTATGCAGTTCGCTCAAGAGGATCCATGGACGATGAGTTGCTTAATCACTACATCGAATCTGTCATTATTCCATTGTACCCCAACATGCACAAGACAGCAGTTTTTGATGCGACAACAGGAAAGCTGAACCAAGGACCAGTTATATTGAAACTTGATGCGGGGCCTGGAAGAATGGTGTCGTCAGAAATTGTGTTAGCAAAACGTGACGAATTCTTCCAGCGAGGTTTGGTCATCATCTTGGGCTTACCTAATGCCACCAGCGTCCAGCAAGAAATGGACGCTTTGTACGGTCCCTTCAAGTCTGCTACATATTCGCGAGGTGAGAAGGTTGTTCAGCAGAAGTTGAAGGAAAGAGGACAGAAAAGGAGGAATGGTGAACGACTCTCAAATGCTATTCTCAACTTGGATTTCAGTGACCTTCCGACCATTGTCAATGGTACAGTTGACGATGCGATTTCAGACAAGCCATTCGATCTGCACTTCAATAAGGAAAAGATTATTTGGTCTTGGGCAAAGATTGGCTTCGTACCTTTCACAAGAAGCTGATATGACGTGTTGGTCGACTCTATTGAATGCGATGGGTTCAACCCCGGAGTCTTCGATGCTGCAATTCCGACTGCAAAACATGTCCTTAGAGCCGAGACTGAAGCAGAACAGGAGGAGGATATGCTGAGAGAAGGCAAAGCGTTCTCAATGTCCGGCCAGTGGAACCACTGCAAGTCTCGGATTTGTAACGCAGGTGTGACTATTCGAGCTCAGAAGCGGCAGCTGCAGTTAAATGAAGCTGCAAGGGCGAATACAGCAAACAAGAAAAGTGAGTTACAGTTGAAGGCATTGGAAAAGGCACAAACGACGCTGGCAAAGTATCAATTCAATTCGGAGTCGCTTACCGAGAAGGATTGGGGGAGACGTCATCAGATGGGTACTTCCAGAAGCAAAGGTGGCATTCCTCTTGAAAGATCTCAAAAAGAAAGACCAAATCCTCGCAAAACTCGCGACGCTTCCAAAAGACTGGAGCACTTACATTCCAAACAGAGAGGTGTTCCCTGCTGCTGCTGTCATGCCAGAAGCACCAGTGTAACAATGTTATGCTAGCGTTATGGTATGGGTATCATCAACAACAATTGCTTTAGAGGTTGTGTGCTGCCTTTCAATCACCCTCGAATGGCAATTGTTTTGCAAACGGGACTTTAATTACGAAGTGACAAAAATTTCTGTCGTACACAATAGCGGAAAATTGAATTCCTTAAAAAGTAGATATTGCATTTCTAACACTGCAGACTCATAGCTGATCCAGTCTAAATGAACATCTTTGTGCAAGAAAAGAGTGATGCATCAACGGATTGATGAAAAGGACTCAATGCCCTGCACTAGTGACTGAACTGTCCAGTTACTATGTTAAAAATAATCTCGAAAAAAAATTAGATTGATCATAACTTCATCAATATACATCGTATCCTCACCTTGAGTAGCTGAAAAGAAAGCCTGTTATGAGATCTATCTTATGATGTCGTTAGAAGTTGGTTATGAAGTGCGCCGATTTAGCGAATAATTTTTGTAGTCCAGCTACTATGTTTATGCTCGTACCCATCCGTATGCTCCATCTTTTGTTTGAGTTACAGAGCCGTCACTCACTGCTCTGAACACATCTAAAAAAAGTGACACACGACGTACAAGAAATGACACCCACCATACAAATCCTCAGTTAAAAAGCAAATGACACCCGCCGTATTAAACTTATCTATATCTGAGGATATTTTATTTTTTTTAGGCCCGCCCCTCAGGGAGTGACGTTCCACTGATGCCGGGATCTCAAGCATCAGATCTGCCAATAAGTATATAATTTCAAACCCGTCATTGGTGTGAAATGGCTTGCCAGAAAAGACATCTCATTGGTATGCAAATTATGGAAGCTTCTTGAGTTCAATGAGGAGGGTTGTTGGTTCATTTTGCATGGTATAAATGGTGCGTTGCGAGATATCATCCACTTCACCGCCGTCAAATGTTTGCTATGCGGCACAGAGATTGCCAGGGACCATTAAAATATTCTTCTGGGCATACTTCAGAAGCCAGATTTTGGCTTCTTCTTGGATGGGGTAGCATGAGTGGCTCGTGAGGTGGACTTTGTTTGGTATGGATGGCCGCAAAATCTTCTTCAATTTTCTAGACAAATGGTGCAGCACCACCACATTGAGTTATGAGGGGGGTAAACATATGTGTGTATGTGTGATCATCTTTTTCACGATTGGTAGGAACAAGATGAGTGCCGCTCTTGCCTCTGCATAATTGAATTGTTTTGTAATATGAGGTGGCATGAAAAGGGAGTCGATTTGACTTGAAGACACATATGAACTGCAACACAGCTTAACAAGATTGACTTTCTGTAGCATTGTTGGGTCACAGCCACCCTTCCGACAATGCCGAATGGCACTATCCTTCCTTAATTAAAAAATTTCCCACAAGTACATGATAGACCCTTGTATGTGACATCATTGACACAATATGGTTCAATTGAGCTGGTCGTCATCATGATGATATGATAATGGTACTTGTACCAGGAGTCCCGATTGCATACCTCAAAAATTGGGCAGCAAAAACATTTTGACCACACCAGATAAGACATATGAAAAAGCCATCATTCGATGAGTGGGCGCACCTCATTTGCGCCTACTTTTTGTACAAGCAAAGTATACGGAGGGCATTATTACTCTGGATGCAGTAAAGAATCCCAAGTAAAAATTCCCTCCGGACATACGAAATTCCCCTCCGGATATACAAAACTCCCCTCCCGCCGAACAGTAGTGGACTTTCTCTTGGACGCTGCTTTGGATGATGAGTGTGACACCCCTTGTTCTGAGATCATATGTGAGTAGATAGTCTCTTGAAAGTTTATGGCAACCAATACAACAAACCAAATGGGCTGGAGTGCAAGAACACAAAGGCATACAACTTGTTGACCGACATAGTTTCAATCATATATTGTCCAAATCTGGCTTAATTGAAGCTAGAATATAACAAATTTGTTGATTCTGTAATAAAATTATGGCCATCACATGGCTATGCGCCAAAATGCACCTTCAGACGAAGGTATTTTATAGAACTTCTAATGAAGCGATACCTTTCTATTGGGTGGAGCCAAAAGCTTGATTGCATTATCAAACAAGCGAAGGAGTGATTAGATGCTTTGGCTTCACATGATATACACTACTACAGGAGAAATCTGCACAACAGCAGAAATGGCATGGTGTTCTTGTGCGGTGAAATTATGGCGCGCTTATATCGGACGGCGCTATACAGAGATATTTAAGACACATTGTTTGCAGTTGTGCATACTTGTACCTGGTACCGAAACTCCGGTAGCTGTCGAATTCGAATTTCAGCGTGGCTCCAACGAACACAATTCAAAACTGTTTTTAGGTTATCATATATGTTTATATAACGTAAGAATGTTGATAAAATCTGGGGGGGGGAAGTTCCCGACGATAAAACAATATCAAGATTCCCAAAGATTAGATTTCCATGACGTCATATTTGATGCCATAGGTGTGCCTCCAACTTAGTTTGACAAAAATATACTGGAGTCTGGAGTCTTCAAGTCGACGAAGAGGCAGTTGCGAGGCCAGCAGCCAGAGGCGTACTGAGTACTTGTACGTCATAATTCAGCGGCTATCGCAAAAAAAAGAGTGAAGACTGTGAATATATTGAATCGTTGCGAATCTGTTTTCTGTGTTCTTGAATCATCAGAATTTTCACCTTAGTGAATTTTGAAAGCCATTCAAAATCCTACGTGAATCTCCGGTACGCTTTGTACTACGAAATCACCGACAATGACGACGCAGTCCTTTCCAATCTCCAGCGTTGGTTGTGATCCAACCCGCACCTCCGATGTGGAAGATGACTTGTCTACTGCCACTCCGCCCATGGGTTATAAAAACTCTGATAGCGATCATGCATTTGTGTCCAAAACGATCCGTTTTTACTTTGCACCTGCCGACCGTACACGTCTCGATAGTATTGCTCCGTCCGAAGTCCACACTAAATGGTTGCGTATCATCTCGACTGCATTTGGTGCCGATGTGAAAATCATCAACAACCACAACAACCGGTTATCAGCATTGATAATACGCTTAAGAGCTCCCCAAGCGACAAGACGCACGAACACCACTTCAAGGTCCATCAGAAATCAATGGGTTTTACGACATCTGGAACCCCAAGACTGCTGTTGTTATCGTTCACCGTATCCTTACTTGTGTCCCATTTGGTCAGATTAAAAGGCATTCCGAAGCGTTTCAACTCTTGACCGAACACAATTGCTTCCTACGAGAACATATGTGGGACGAACACGAATGGGATGTCCAACAAATCGGATTTGTTACGGGATTTAATCCCAAGTATTACACACCAGAAAGAGTGACGAAGTCAGTACGAGCTCGTATCAGTAAAGCCATGCCAAAAGCTAAAGTGCCAAAGTTCCACGCGGTCTTGAAAAATCATAAAATCACTCACAAAGGGCGTACATCCTCGACTCAAGCATTTACCCTCGAAGTTCCCACTCACTCGGTATCTCAACTTCTTCCTATCATAAAGGATGTTACGAAAGATACCAAAGAGTACGTTGCCTTCCAGTTGCGTCGACGAAATCCAGAATTGTTCCAAGGAGCTATCAGGTATCAAAATCATATGTTAGCCAATCAGCATGTTGTCATGATAAACCATTTGGGATCGGATGCCATGTACTATTTGACCGACAGGATTCGGAGCATTTCAGGTGTCCATGACGTTATTCCAACAAAGAAAGAGTCAGAGAACGGGAAGTTTTATGTTCTAGTCGACAAAAAGGCAGAAAATACAGTGCGAGAATCTTTGAAGAAACGATTTGATGCATGGTTTCGAGAGTTTGTTCCTGAAGATGCAAAACCAAGGCCTGGACGATTCAAAGGTCCACCTGGAATAGGAAATCCCAGATCGGATGGATTCTCAAGCGGAGAAAATTCCTGGATGACAGCCTCCACCAAAAGTTTTATGACGTTTAGTGTCACCAACATGGAAACAGAAGCAAGTGAGAACGTCCGCCCCTACCTCGACAGCGCGTGGGAACAAGGCATCACCACCACGGCTAGCCAGTCCTCCTCGGGAATTACAGCACGGTCTCATCCCCCCTCTGGTAAGATTTTCGAATCGTATGCTGCCGCGACAGTCTCCGATCAAGTATCGGGTATGACGGAACCAGAACAGTCACGCGATGCTCGCCACGAAGAATTAACCATCAAAATTGCAACGTTGGAGGCAACGATCGCAGAATTGTGCAAACAAGTTCAACTTTTGGCAAACTCTAACGCTCATAATGACGAGCAGATGCATCACTCTGGCAAACGCATAGATATGAAAGATACACCCCGCAAGCACAAAAAGGCTCAGCAATATTCCGCTCCCTCGAGTGTCGAAGAAGACACCAATGAGACAGCGCCAATGGACGAAGATCGCCTCACCGCGTGGGACGATTACTTACCCAACCAACAACATGATTAGTGTGGACCACGATGCGAGTTCTTCATTAGCTAGGGTTAACATCCCTGTAGCTAATGCTTCAAACAACAACCAAACGAGCGAATCGACGATAGAACGACTGCAAGAATTTTCTTCTAGTGTTCGAAGGTCCTTTAATGCAGCAGTACGGAGGCAGGAAGAGATAGAATGCAGTGAAACGACCTTGGTTCAACCTTCGCCAAGTCCCACAAACCAGATTACCAATGAGCAACGCTTGCGTTTTGCGCAAACAGAATGGAATAAACTATTATCCAGACGAGAAGTAGATCAAAGTTCAGAGCAGCTCGAGCACAGCAGTACTCTCGGCCGCGAACAGGAGAGACAATATCCCCTGGGGCGATTTACTCGATAAGAAAGGCGATAATGTCACACGAGTATATTCTCTCAACACAAACGGGTTATCAATCGATAGACGTGGAGGAAGATTTGATGACTTATGCAAAGTTGTGAAAGAGGTCAATGCCGACATCGTATGTTGCCAGGAACATAATCTGGATACCACTTGATCAAACGTCAGAAGCGTTCTATACGACACTGCCCGACAACATTGGAGCTGTTCTCGTATCGCAATGGGGACCACCCCGATCCCCTTTTCTACCATTTATAAACCAGGAGGTACAATGTGCATGACTACTGGGGATATGACCGGTAGGATTACCACACAAACACACGACATCTGGGGGCGATGGACGAGTCAAACGTTTCGAGGGTCAGGGAGTAATAATTTGATTGTCATCTCGGCATACCAAGTGGTTTCCGATAGTCCTCACACAGGACTCACAACAGCAACGGCACAACAGCATAGCCTACTCACACAATCAAACGATACGTTATCCCCTCGGAAAGCATTTAAGCGAGATCTTACATCGTTCCTCCATACGTGTATTACCCAAGGCATGGAAGTTCTTTTAGTTGGAGATTTCAACGAAGCATTTGCGAATGAACCCGAGGGCATGAGCAAAATAGCAGCCGAGTTTCACCTTCAAAATCTCATGCACGTTCGACATCAACAGACTCCACCTGCAACTTACGCCAGAGGAAAGACGTGCCTTGATTACGGGCTGGCCACGAGACGCGTCGCAAATGCTCTCATCTCATGCGGGTACGAATCCTTCAACGAAAGGTTTTCCACCGATCATCGTGCTTACTTCTTCGATTTGGATAATGATCTCCTATTCGGAAACATGACCCAGAAACTAGCATCTCCAGCCCATCGTGTCCTCAAATCTAACAATGTTGATCAAGTGACGGCATATATCAAATTCAAATTTGATTTCTTACAAAGCAGAAACGCGTTCAGACGAGCCGAGCAACTAACTCTCCCTGGCAATAGACATGTTTTCGCCGAACGACTCGACTCCGATGTTCTTAAAGCTAGTCTTGACGCGGAGAAAAGAATAAAATCATTCAGAGAACCTGCGTGGTCGATTGCACTTAGTAAAGCACGGCGGAAAAAAGTCATCTTGAAGAAATGGTTAACGATGCATTGTACAGGGTTGAATCATGCTCAGATAATCAGGAGGGATATGGAGGCAGTCGCAATCGAGATGCCCCTTCCAACATCCAAACAACAATGCAATTCCATGATGCGAGAAGTCCAATCAGAGA
>JAKSYS010000484.1:0-49150 GCA_022925895.1 Fragilaria crotonensis | reverse complement strand
TCTGCCGAATTAATCTCAACCAACGCTGGCAAAGTTTCTGCCACGAATAAAATGAAGACGGCGAAGGAAGGGAATTCTACATCGAAGTTGAAGCACGTTGTGACCAACAAGTCGTCATCATTAGTATTGTCGCCGGCAGCGGGTACTGAAGAAGTTTCACCGTCGACGCGACGCGAGTCACAAGCTGTCAAGGTAGCCTCAACTGCTGTGATTGACAACACCTCAATTCCTGAATCTTCCTCGGATACGAAAACATCGAGCACGATTTCACTTTCGCCGTCAGCTTATGCTGAGAAGCCAAAGGCTGCGGCATCTTTGAAGATATCGTCCGCAACAAAGTCGACAGGAAGTTCAACCGATACGCCACCTTCAATGGAACAGGCAATAGTGACCGCCGAGTCTAAACCAACCAATACTTCCGCCACCCATGCATTTACCTTGGCTGCGGAATCACCGACGAAGACCACCCAACCGAGGCTAACAAAGAGCAAAGAGCAAGTCGCTAAGAAAACAAATAAGGCCAAGAAAGCACTCCACCTCCTAAGAACAGGAAAGGCACTTGCAGCAAGGCGTCATGCAACACGGTGACATTAAGCGCAGGAAATTCCTCATCATTGCAGTTAGCAAACTCAAATGAGCACCAGCAAGTCATTCACAGTGTCCCTGTTACAGTAGCGAACTCAACTCCGACCAGGAACCACTTAACAACCGAAAACTCAGGGTCAGTTGACAATGTGATCGAGAGTTTGGCCTCTGCTGAAAGTGAACCTACGTCAACTGATTTGACTTCTGCTTTGGAAAACGCGGAAGATAAATCCCGTCATATCGGCGGTTTGCACCCTGCTTCCGGTTCGGAAATCGCGTGCAATCGGACACCACCTCGAGTAGTAAAGAGTTTCAAAAGTCCAACGATCGCAGAGAAGGCCGTGGAGCCACTGCATCAGCGCAAAATTGACCTTTGCGATGCTTAAAGAAGAGGCCGTTTGTCGTGGCTATGTTCTTCAGAGCTTGCCGCGGACAAAAGCTGACCTCTTGTCGCTACTCCTCGGATGGGTCGATCCATCTAACAGGAACACGAGCATGGAAAGAGATCGAGGCCTTGAAAGTCAAGATGCTTGAGGAACAACGTGAACTTGCGAACAAGAGGCGAGAAAAGGAAATTGAATCGCAAAGAGTCCTTCATGTGCACGACTATCCCAGGATCCACTCCCATCCTTTAGCCAATACAATGACACTTATGATGAATGGCAAGTCACGTGATGCACGCTGCGAGCATTGTGGAATTAGCCACCCCATCCAGTGGACATGTGAAAATTGTGACTTTGATATTTGTCGTTTTGCTTTCATGACAAAAACATGACACGAGGAGAGACTGAGGAGCGCCAAGAACGTGAACGTAATAGAATGCTCCTTAAAGAAGAAAGAGAGAGGGAGCAACGTATTATGATGCAGCTAGCCCAGGAAAGAGAAACTGAAGAACAAAGCATGATTGACCGCGCCAGCGAACATTTTGGAATGTCCATAATCTGCCCTCCAGATGAAAGTCTAGACTCCAATGGAAACACGCTCAAAGGATATACGGTATGGTGTTCAGTTGGAAGCCGCTGGGAGGGTCCGCCGAAGAAAGAGTTTGATTCAACGTGGAAGACATCTCATGATGCGAATGAAAGAGCGCGATATCTCTTTTTCTGGAAGAACGTTTTCGATCACGACCCAGATGACATGTGGGCTGATCAAGAATCAGCGATAAACGGACTGGTATTCTACAGTGTGCAGCCCGATATCGATAAATGCTGGTCAGTTGGAGTAGTTCCAGATGTGGCTTTTCTTCATCTGCCGAACGCATCATCTATCCGTCATAATCACGATCGTGAGCATGAGGAGTCATGTTTTTATAGTGGGGGCATGGCTTATTAATTGCCTGCGATTAGCGTCTGGACGCATACTGCATGTGATGGGCGAAGGTGCGACTCGACGTTCACTGAAGTGAATGCAAACTTCCGCAAATTTTTCGCCGGCAAAAGGAAGCACGGATATATAGTGCGTAACATAGCAATCAGGCAAAAGGCCTCGCCTCTCCGGCAGTGAGAATGGTGACGAAATCAATCTCGCTCGTTCGAGAAACGCCGCACTCGCCAACCGAAAAAACCCTTCAGATGGGACTTCCGAAGAGCAACTGCCTAGCATCATCCCAAAGCGCACGCTTTACGAAGTGTGCTCAAGCTTCATAACTTGAGACTGTTGCACCCATTGTGACCAGTCAGTTGTTAGCAGTACGAACGTAGCATCCATCTTCACGGCGCCCTGTGTCGAGCAATGGCGATTAACGAGTCGTGAAGGCAGCACATCTAGATCCTATTCGGGAAGCAATGTGATATTCAAACATTCAAACGCCTTCAAAGTGGTCGGGAGATGGAGGCTGCATTGGACTAATATGATTTTGGTCGAGAAAGAAGTCGGGAAATGATCTCCGATCTTCCCGAATGGAACTGTTCGTCATCAATATGATCGCGAGCGTGACCAGAGTGAAGAATAATCCATTTGCTAGCCTTTCGCCAGGTTGTGTATTGAGACTTTGTCGACGACTCTGCCTTCGTAGTGCCCAATAGTCGAATGTTTTAATCATCTACCTACACACGTCCCAAATCTAGTTGATTTTGCCCTCACTGGTATTGCCCTCCCGAAATGACATCATCGATCTTGAGAATCATCTTGACAACCTGACTTGCCAGCTGGAACTGTTGCTGCTTCCCAATGAGGGTTTCAAAGACACCCAACTCTTTCATGTCGGCACAACCTCCGTCTACCGAAAGCCCAATGTGACTCGACTTGAGGCAGACTTGCCGTGCCTTCAAATTAGCGACCTCTTCCATAGGTGATAAACCGCAATTCTCGGCCAGCGCCATGGGTATGTCTTCCAGGGCATCCGCAAAGGCACGAATAGCGTACTGATCGACGCCAGATGTGTCATCCGCCACTTGGCGGATGGCAAGCGAGCACGCGATCTCAGCACTTCCTCCGCCGTACACGACGCGTGAGTCCCTAATGAGATTGCGGACGACGCACATTGCGTCATGCAAGGAACGCTTGGCTTCTTCGACAATCATCTTATTGCCTCCTCTGACCAAGACTGTAATAGCACTGGAGTTGGCACAGTCTTCAAAAACCAACATACGTTCCTTCTTGCCAGTGCCAAATGATATTTCGCGGACAGTACCGGCTGTACCGAGCTTGTCTTCAGAGAGTTCTTCGAAGCGTGGAACAATGCGAGCACCGGTGGCCATGGCCAAATGTTCGATTTCGATACCGCCAACCCAACGTACAGCGACTAGATTATTCTGCAAGAGCAAATGATTGGCTTCGTCGTCGAAACCCCACTGACAGAGAACGACGTTTGCGTTCGAGTCCTTGACGCGTTGTACCATATCCTTGAAATACTCTTGCTCCTGAGTGTAGAGTTTTTGTAATCTTCCGCCGACGAAATATTCAACTGTAAAGGATTTGATTTAGGAATCGCGACATGCGTTAGTACTTTTCCAAGAATTCAGGCGGCACATAATAGCCGCGCACATTGCTCTCTTCGGAAACTTCACATTGCTCTCTTCGAAACTTCACATTGCTCTCTTCGGAAACTCACCTTGTGCTTAGTTTTCGGCTTGGGCGGTTCAAAGGACAGGTAAGGATGCATATTCTGGCATCCTTGATAGTCTTTGGCATTTGCGGATGGGAGATATCCTTGTCGATGACGAGGCCATTAACAAGTTCAGTTTCCTCGAGGGAGCCACCGGTCTTGCCCTCCACCCTGATTTGTTCGAAATTGACTTCTCTGCGTTCGATGTCTGCCACTTTCAAGACTGCCTGGACTGCAATTTGCGCCATTTTGTCACGGTGGTTGTGGAGAATTTTGGAATTCAAAGTTGTCTTTGCCGTCTGCAGCAGGGTGTCCTGTTGGTTATCCAAGGTATCGGCAATATCCTGCAACTTGGCCACCGCAATGGTCGTCGCTGATTCGAATCCCTGCGCAATGCGAACCGGATGAATTCCCTTTTGCAAAAGCTTTTCTGCCTGTTCCAACAGGGCACCAGCCAACACAACGACACCTGTCGTTCCGTCGCCGATTTCGTCATCTTGTGACTGGGACAATTCCACCAAAAGCTTGGCGACTTCGTGATGAACTTCCATGCGATTCATAATGGTGGCACCGTCGTTCGTAATTGTAACATCGCCATCTTGAGACACGAGCATCTTGTCCATACCCTTGGGTCCCAAGGACGACCTAAGAATGTTGGAAATACTGCGTGCCGCCAAGATGTTGGCACGGGTCGCATCGAGGCCCTTCACCCGCGATTTCGCCTGTTGCTCCTTCAAATGATGAAGGGCCGACCGTATTCATCGTAAACCATGGACATGATGGAAGGATATCTGTGAGTGTGTATGTGTGTGTACGCTGTATGCTGCTCTGTAGCGCTGGTAGAACTGTCGAGAATGGTAGACTGCTGAACTGGAGACTTGAGAGCTACTAGTAGCACCTTGTTGAAGCAGCAGCAATGACGGCAAACAGCAACCAATGATAACCAGCAAGAGTGCCCGTCACCGCACAAACTCGAAGAGAGACGAAAGGACCTTCCACTTCTACTGTATACTCGCAGCAGGCAGGTACAGTAGTCCCTACATCACGGATAGAGTGGATAGTGGATAGTGCAGTGATCTCAATCGGCACATCTTTCGTCCGAAAAACGCGCAGGCTGCGTGGATTCTCATACTGGTATGACATTGGGAAGTGGGAAGTGTCAAGCACTTCCGAGTAGAGTACCGTAGATCGTAGCACTGTAATCCAGAACTCTTACACCGTACAGTAGAGTCCTGGGTTCCGGAAAGGTTTACTCGCAGCACCAAATTGTAATCTAAAACTCTATTTTAGATTACAGCCATCGATAAGTGTCCTTCTAACACTCTATGACGTCTGAATTATGATGAACAATCAGCGTCGTAGCACGCGTCGTGACGAACGGTATTGTTAGCATTTCCATTCTGCGCGTCGTGTGATTCGTATAACCTGATTGACCAGCCCGACGAATAACGCCAATTGCTAGCCACTAAGTTCATGGACAATCCCAAAAACAAAGCTTTCACTTAATTTTCCTCTGTTTCTTCCTGGCCCGAGTTGTCTTGCATTTGCGACACTGTGCACCATTCGCCACTCGCTTCATGACGATCCACAATCTTCTGCTCTAACGGCGTCAACCACACGTCGTTCCATGACAGATCGGTTCGTGCGAGTTGATAGTGGGTAGATTTGCAAAACTCGGGATCCCACTGTGCGTGGATTTTGCTCGGCAGCATTGGTGCTCGAAACATGGCGGGCTGTCGCGTCACATGTACAGCCGAACGTCCCAACAAGGCCACAATTTGACGAGGCATCACTTTGTCGATGGGCTTCACAGCGTAGGTACGCATTCGTTTGCCTTTCCATAACATAGCTCCCACATCGCATCGCAATCTTTGCAACAATGCCTCGAACCCTGTTTTGGAAATCCAATACGAATAGGCACCCCAAATGGGAGTACCTCCCGGCGTTTGATGCGCGGTTGATTGCGAAGAATGTGAATGCTCGACTCCTTTACCCCCCGCGACGTCATCTACGTCGTGAAAATCCTCGGGAACTGGAAAGTAGAACGCCTTGTCGTGTGCATTCGACAATCCGGACCGTTCCGAGTGTACATCGAACACCCATTCAAGATTCGGCAACGATCCTAACCATCCATAGTACCGCAAATGACATTCTTCCAATTCGCTCGCTTCCTTGGTTTCCCACATTCGTCGCGCCGCATCGTGACACAGTCGTACGTTGTCTTCCACAATCAAATCAAAATCTTGGTCGACCAGCCGTTTCATGGCCTGCAAATGCGCCAGAAGGCAAGCCAGGACACTCCTCCCGCGATTCAGACCCTTGCTTTTGCGCCACAATTCGACTGAATAGTGTACTTGGACATCGCTCGCACTGCCCATTCGTTGACCCAAGGTGACTGACGTCGTGTCGACAACAGGTACATGTTGAAGGCATTCAAAGAAACGATTTGGATGTGCTTGGTACAATGGATTCTTGAATCCGTCTTGCAGAGCTTCCCATTCGATACTTGGAACAAGGCCAATTTCATGAGCGACTCGAAAGAGTTCAGATCGTGCTCGTATCGACCGAGCTGGAATTCCAGGACAGAAAACCGGTGGGTCGAAATCGTCTGCGAAACTGGAAAACATGGTTTCAATCGCCTTCATTCTGGGACCGCCCATACTTATGACGAGGACACGAAGCTTCGTCGTTCGGTCGTCATGGTGTCAAGGCAGTTTCCGGTGATGCTATGGTCCGACGTGGGCAGCTTTGTTTGCGAGCAAAAATTCTTGAATCTTGAAGGAAGGAGTGTGCTTGATAATCAGAATGGATCTATGCTCATGTTAGAGGAGCAGTGGAATGGGGACTTAGGTGCGGGAGATAGGCATCGTCAATGTCGACAAAACGGCAAGTACTCGAAATATTTGTACGTCATGCTGTCATGTAAATTCTTCCGGAGTGCGGTCTCAGTGCCTGTCGCCTTGGTTGTGAGGGCAACCTTTTCTTCCAATCCGCAACCCGCACATAAAATGGAGTACTTGTACTGGTAGTACAAGATGTTTGATAGAGATCTACTGTTGCACCGTCATGAGTCGTCTGACCACTTTCCGTCACAACACTAGCTCCTGAGAATCAGACCTCTTGTCCCGCGTAACCATTTGAATTTGAGATGCCATCCGGCCTAATGTAGATGCCATCTCATTTCTACGTACCGGTCTACACACGACCCCTGGTACTAAATCGGATGCCATCTACATTAGCCTCGGAGTCTCATCTGCACCTCACTTTTTCATCATTTGGTTCCCCCACTTCTATTCTCATTATTCTACATCTACAACTTCCATTAACACACAAAGTAAAGGCCTTTACTTCCCTCCTATTGTTCCTCTACATATCTACACATTTGTACTACTTACATTCACCATGGTCAACCCTACTACGTCGCCCAAAGCCATGTCCGCCAGTGGCCTGTGCTCCAAGTCCGTCATGCGTACGCCCGGACCTACCGTCCTTCAGCGTACTGTCGGCCAGTACTCGCGTACCGTCTACACGAATACTGTCATGGTTGCTCGCCTTGTACCACCGATCAGAGGCACACTACCGTCGAAGGTCTACTCGTCTACTGGCACCGTCCAGAAGCACGACACTACCGTACCTACTACTACTACGACAACGTCTACGTCTACCGCACTAGCACTCGGACACGCCGTTGAAAAACTACAGTTATGCGACAGTGCAACTACGAAACTACCTCCCGCCAAAACTCAGGAACTTGACGACCAGAGCCCAACAAAACAAATCTTGAAGTTCAACAACAACAACAAAGACTTGACCATGAAGACCAACACCCCAACTACCACTCCCACCCGCCCCAAGAAGGCCAAGCCTGTCAACACTGAGACCTTTGATGACATCAATGATGTCCCTGCCACCCTTGGCAGTAGTCCAGTCCCTGAAGGCACTCCCACTCACCCTTTCCTCTACCATGGAGCCTTAGCATACGGATCCCCAAAGAAATCCAAGCTTGCCAACCTTATGTTCCCGACTACCCCTACTTCTGGTGACGATCAGAAGATTAAGAAGGACCCAAACATTACCAAGAAGAAGCGCACTTTCTCCAACAAAAGTGGCGCCACCAACGACGACGATATCGATACTATTCTCGAGGAATTTCGCGACCTCGACTCAACTGTGATTACTGAAATGGACAAGAAGATTATCAAGAAGCCCAAGCATCATCATCATCAAGAAGAAGAAGAAGAAGAAGAAGAAGAAGAAGAAGAAGAAGAAGAAGAAGAAGAAGAAGAAACCAACGTAAGCATGCCAACTGAAGAAACTACCAACGTTACCAAGGATCCAACGACTACTACTGCCGCCGTCGACCGTCCATCGACCAACATTGCTTCTTGTCCCGACCCCACCATCCCTACTTTTGCGGCCTACCCCATGTCTGATGAAGCATTCCAGACCCCTCCGAAGCGCAGACTCTTTATTTTCCCTCGCCGTGTCGAGGATGATCCCGTTCGCCACCAAGATGAGCGACCTACAGATACTACTACTCAGAGTGTTGTCCCATTCCTTTCCAACAACCAAGATGATGACAGAAAACCCGCAGCGCTCCCCTTCTTCCGAATTCCGACCCTCATCTGGTCGAAGAGCAAACAATTGCTATCAAGATCCCCCAACGCGGCCGAATTGACGACAACGACAAACGATTTAACTACTACGGACACAACGAATACTATGGACAACACTACAACGATGAAGGACACTACTACTACCAGAGGACTACCAAAACGGTCTACACAAGCCCTTTTAAGAAGCTGCAATCTATTTTGAAGAACACCCGCGACCATGCTTGCTCGAAAATTAACCTGACATGGCCGCCAAAACAAAGCTCCCCTCATGCCCTTGAACGCAACCCGGAAGGCGTTACATACAACCTTCCCCGCCTTGTCGAAACACTCGTCGAACATGACGACTCTAAGGGTTTACAAACCCTCCACCAAGATCTGCTTTCCCTTGTTGAAGCCCTTGAAGATCTTCACCGCAATCCCGAAAAAGAGCCACCGAAAGGAACCCAAAAGAAACTCCTGCTCTTCCGCCACTTCCTTCGCAATCTGCCCGAAAATTACGGCAATGGCGATTTGGACACTTTGAAAACCGCCCTACGCCTCGTCAGCACCGCATTAACCGCCGTTTCCCCCGCTGAAGAACCAGAAGAAGACACTCCAACGGATCCCATCCTCGAAACATTCGAGAATCGAAGAGATGAAAGTGCAGTTCTTGACGTTGGAACTTTGCAAAATTCTGAAACAGACAACCCCCCAGAATCTCTTCGCTCGCTGGACACTTGTCACCCACAAAATTTACTCGCTCACCTGGAAAGCGCCCTCCAACCGTATCAGAACCGTCCTGACGTCATTGATGAGAACCATGATGTCATCATTCCCGGATACGCTGACGTCGACGAAAACATCAGCCTACCCCCTTCGAGCTCCTCCGAGAGCTACACTCCGCGCTCTAATACAGCGAACACACCGCGATGCTTCTCCGACCTTTCTACGCCGCGATACCCCTTCTGTTCGCCAGCCTACTCTTACTGCTCTCCCGTACGCAGTACAGATGTATCACCAAGCCCTGGGACGCCGTCACCAACCACCGGTGCTTCCCCGCCTTACCATTGCAGAGACACTACTGTATATTTGACTACAGTTGTTAAGACCGATACCACGGGACTCAATCTTCCCCACTTGGCCCACTGCACGTTGTCCAACACAAACCCTACAAGCAGTCAAGCCACTCTTCATGATGAAGTCCAGCACCCTATTCCAATCAAACTTGAGGATTTACCTGATGAGGACAACCCTGAAATCAACACTGGGATAAATTATTACTCTGACAGTAATGATTTACCTAGTAATGACAACAGTTTTGCTTACCCTGTTTCTCCTCCTTTTCACTCACATGATGATGAAGGACACTTCGCAATGCTTTGCATGGAGGAAAACAAATCATTTGATGATGACCAACCCAACGACTTACTCTCAGCAAATGAAGCCCAAGAAGAAGACTTACCTTCAGAGTACCAACCACCAGCAAGAATGCTACCCAGTTTATTCCGGACCCACCCTATCGCCCTGACGATAATCTTTCGGAAATTCATCTCAACCCTTTCCGAATGTTCCAAGAAGAGGACTACAATGCTCCCGCAGAGCTATCCTTCCCAGATGCTATTCTACATGATGACAAAAATGGCCCTATTCGCCTCCGCGACTTGCCAATCTGCGTTAACACAAGCATCACCATTGCATCTTTCTGCCTGAACTATTTGGATGCACCCCCGGCTGTGAACTACATCCGTGATATCAATCGGCACCACCTTTTCTGGTATTTTTATTCAATCAACAGTCGATCCCTTCACATCACACGAGCTCCCTACCATATGGGACGCCCCTTGTCTGACATTCTATCAGTCGAATGCATGACCCACACACTGAATCGGGCAACCTATCTATTGCTCGCACATCTGCGATCGCCACAACGTGAACTATTTCCGCAGAACCTCCCATCTTCCTTCAATGACCTGGATGATGATCAGTCAGAAATCATGTCAAAGTGTGCAACTGCATTTATCTATGCTCTGAGAATGATGTACCTTGTTCATCACAGAAACTACAACACACTTGGATACCCAAAGCATCTCTTCTACCCTGAAATCTTCACGAAATCGCTCGTGATATCAACTCTTCGGCTGCAGCACTCAGTTTATTTCCCAAGTCAACAACATTCCGAAAACTACCCTACTTCATTCAAGACACCTTCCAGGATATTGATCAGTTCCCGATGCCACCCGATGAATTAACCCATCATCAACTTGAAAATCTCCAATCAAGTGTCACACATATTGAATCACAATTCAGAGCTGCAAATCCATTCACAACTGCCTTTGTCAATACCTTTGACACCCATGCAGACACCCATGCAGACACCCAAGCCACAACACTACACATTGCTCAAGAGTTCATCCGTTTCGCCATCCTTCAACATGGCATGGCTCACCACAAAATCTGCATCTCCAGAGACCCTGAATTCTCTCAGTATGAGATCATTGTTGGCAATCTACCACCAGCAGACCACCTGCTCACTGCCTTCTCAGTTTCCTTCCCAATGGTTACCAAACCTTCAGATGTTCAGCTGGCCACTTCATACTCCACTGACACAGCCCTTGCCATCAATTTTGTTGTTTGCAAACCATTCAACATCACAACTATCATGAATCTTCAGTATCATGATCCCCTACGTTACATCGATGCCCTGCAGACAGTCACCCCAATTGCAACCAATTCTGCCAATGACTCAATCGATTTTCTACCGCATTCTGAGTACATCCTATTCCGCGTTGTGCAACTGATTGATCCAAAAGATCCAACAGGCATCCTTCCCAAGAACTGCCCACCTTCACATGGTGTTATCTTCCAAGGTTCACCACTCTGTGGCCCAACCTATTCTTATGGCTCTCCAACTGAAATGGCCATCCCAACAGCAAGAGCTGGAATCTTCCCTGTCACCCTTGATCATGACCAACAACCAATCATCATTGATCCTGATGGAAATCCCTACACCAAGGAATCAGTCAAGTCCCTATTCTACAAGCAAGCTGCCAAGCCTCTCCAAACCTACAATTTGGATGACCCAGACTGGATTCAGCATAATCCTGCTGAACTTTGGCGAAATGAGCACTCACAAATGTATCACATTGCCCGTGATCCCACAAAGATTCCATTTTCCCTGGCTATCCGCTTGATCCCAGTTTACACCATTTCCCCATTTGGAAACAACGTTTATCGAGCCTGGGCGCTCCCGCATCTCAATGATGCCCTCCGTGATCCCGAATTGCAACTTTTCAACAATCACCTCTCTTATTTCTATCGAGAGAAACACAACCACCCAGAATACCCATATATTGATTCAAGGGGACCTGACTCACCCATCAATCTTGATGGAACAGGTGAGTCTAGTCCACCTCAATTGAATTATCCTGGATATTTTACTGGTGACTTACCTATTTCTATGCACGACAGCAATTTCTGTCCAAATGCGCAAGATTTAGCTGAAAGTCAACCAGTAATTAAATTCCAAGAGGATAAAAACACGTTTACGGGTACACATCACGCTTTTCTAGCGGTACAAACACGACGTTCGTCACTAAATCAGCCCCCGACTCGAACCCCGGACCTCCAGCACGAAATTCCTGCACAAAACGACACTGCACGCGAATTTTCCACGCAAAACGACGCCAATACTGCTGAAAATCCCCTCGAAACCGACGAAGAAACCACGTATGAGGAACAAGTGCAAGAAACTCAATCTCTGCCCGGAACACAACAAAATCTCGCGATTTCACAGCAAAACTCGCCTGAAACCGACACTTCGCACACCGAAACACCCTCAAGGTCACCTCAATCGGCAAATGCAACACCTGGACCACTTCAGCGCATTTCTGACGCATTTTCAAGCATCATAACGCCGAAAAACGCAAAAACACCTCACGTCCCGGCTACAACCGACTCGAACCCCAACCACCCGGTTTTGACAACATTTTCTACCGCGACCGAAAATATACGTTCCAAAAACACATCACCTACGGATTCGAACCCCGTGCAACAAAATCCGTCACTAAATCCGTCGCTGCTCCCAAAACATGAGGACGAAATTCTTCAACCGTCGAAAATGTCAATACCCAAATCTACACAAAACCCCTCAATGACCGGAAATAAATCAACAAAAATGACAAAAACTCAAAACCTTGAGTCCCGTCAACAAACTCCGCGCCCGGCGACCCACGCTACCTTTTCCTATCCACCAACAATTGAAACATTCTTTGACAATGATACTGACCATGACTCTGAAGAAGATCCAAAACAGTTGAAGCCCACATCACCTGATGTGCTGACATCTTCCACCCGGACTGATTTCACCTATCCTCCGATTGAAGATCTAACAAAGACTCTTCTGAAGTACGCCAAAAATGCAAATCTTCGCAAACTGGCCTATCCAACAGATTTACAAGCCCGTCGACGCCATTTCAATACTTTTATGGACAATCTCCGCATTGTCTGTAACATTTCCCCCTGGACTCGCCAAGTCTTTGATCTTTGGCCCCAACAAATATGTTACTCCCATCCATTTGTTGGCACAGCTCTCTACAACTTGATCTTCACCAACATCAGTGAACCCTGTCAAAAACACATCATTGATGGACCTCCAGATGCAAGAACTGCTATCTTCACCCTGCGTCGCCACTGTGCTCCCTTAACGCCAGATCATATTGAACGCACTCGCGAAGCTTTTTGCTCTATCAAGCAACCGCACAACGAAGTTGCTACTTCCTATCTTAACCGCATCCGCACCATCTCGCGTGATTGTTACCATGCTGGAATACCAAACTCTGATGCCGAACTGATTAAAAGAACTGTCCGTGGAGGAAGCAATCATTCCTTTTATGCTGCATCATACCAACGTTTTGATGCCGACATTCGCCGCGCCGAACTAAACGACGAAGCTCTGCCACAATTCTCCGAACTTGAAAGTCATCTTCTCAACATCGATGAATCCCGTGGTCTTACAATCCCATCTATGAGTCACCGCCACTTTAATCAACATGCAAACTCTGCACGCCAAACGACTTTCCGTCCACAACAAGGCACTGCTGTTCGAAACTTCACTCAACGACAACAACAAGCTTTCAGCTCAATCCTACGTCCTTATACCAACAATGGTGGAAACAACCCCACCCGACAACAGCATCGACAACACCGTGGACCTCCCTTACCGAACGCCCAGCGACAAACCCCGCATAACACCAACAACCACCGTCGCACCAACGCTCCGTCAACACGTCCATCAACGCAACAACAGCGTACAAATCGACCACCTCTTCGTCAACTGCCGAATTCAAATCACCGCCCATCTACCAACGGTAAAACTAACAATCAAAACCGCAACCAATCCAATGCTGCAAACATTGTCTGCAACAACTGCGGCAGACTCGGTCACTATTCCCGCAACTGCACCAACCCCGCACGCAATGCAACTTCCAATCGAGGCCCATCCTCTCGATCATCTTCGAACAATGAAAATTCCGCTCCCCGCAATCAACAACGAGCCTACTTTGTCACTGACTCAGGAGAAAACATGCAAGAAAATGTTTATCACCAAGCTTTCCGTGCTTCATCTCTTGACCCAATGGATGACACTCCTGACTCAATCCCATGGCCAAACCCAGCCCTCCCCCAAATGGAGATCAACCAACACCTCCTTGATCAAGACTTTCAACCTTCTGGCAATCACTCTCCTCCCAATTCTGGAGCCACATACTATTTCCCTGATGACCCACAATCTCCTCATCAACGTTTTGGCCCACCTCTTCTTGAAAATTGGCTTCCTGACAGTGGTGCAACCAGCCACTACACACCAGTCTTCAGTGACCTCCATGATGTCACACCCTGCAGTGTACCTGTCTCCCTTGCTGATGGCAGTACTAAATTGTCTACCTACAAAGGCACCACAGAATGTCCCTTCACTACTGATGATGGTATGAAATCCATCCTTGGCCTAACTGATGTCTACTATGTTGAAGGCCTCAGCCATCGCCTACTTTCCTTGACCGCACTATCATGCACACAAAACTTCAGTGTCTTGATTCACAATCGTGCCACCACCATCCAACTTCCAAACAATTCTACGTACACGTGGCCCATCCTACGCCGTGAACTACCACCACATCAAGCCTTCTCAGCCATATCTTTACCCAATGTCAACCTTGAATCTGACTCTTCACCAGCAGAAGACCACTTTGCTGACACTGTTGACACCATCAACCCTGATCAACGACGATCCGTAACCACCCTACCTCTCGAGCTTGTTGCTCGACGCCTTGCTTACCGCAATTTCCGAAATCTAATGGTTGGATCTCTTCACCAAACCTGGAATGACCATGTACTCTCTCCAACCATTGATCCAAACACTTGGCCTCTCCGTATATCTATCAGCCAAAAACGTGCTCGAAACAAGACCCCGCAACGTGAAGGTACCGATCCCTTCCATCGACTACATCTTGACTTGATGCGCAACCCATTCCGTTATGGTCTTACAACAAACACCAACTATTCTGCCTATCTATTCATTGTCACAACACCTGGCAAACTTACTGGCTGGATTGGTCTACCAACTGAAAGCACAGCATCCATCATCACAGCCCTCAAGTCATGGCTGACCCAAACAGAACTCCTTGGCCGAACACAATCCGTCCGCTTCATCCGCACCGATGCTGGAACCGCATTTACCTCTGCAAAATTCATCACTGAATGCACCAACCTTGGCATAAAAGTTGAAGCTGCTGCCCCAGAACATCAAGAAATGAACGGTATCTGTGAAGCTAAATGGCGTGAAGTCCACAACACAGCCAATACCCTCCTCAACAATGCCCGACTTGGCGGCGCATTCTTCCACCATGCACATGCCTATGCTGTCCACATTATCAATGTCTGCCCAGCCAAGAATGTCACTGACATCAATGGAATCCCAACAACTCCATATCAATTCAGCTACAAACGCAAGCCCAATCTAGGCAATTTCGCGTCTTTGGTTGCCCAACCTTCTTCAAGCGTTATGAACCAACTTTCCGCAACAAGATCATTACCTATAAGCAGCAACTCCAACGCGCTTCCCGTGGTATATTCCTTGGATTCCCTGAAAACTCTGCAGGCTGGCTCATCTATTCTCCTGATCAACCGCAAAGCCTCATTATCACACGTGACGCCTACTTTGATGAAGACTTCAACTCTGCCCTATGCTTTGATTCAAAGCCCTTTGCTGGAGCTGTTCCTATACGCTCCCATTTCAATCCCAATGGCCTCCGCAACACTGCTGACAACTCTGAACCTGCCACTTTTCACCAAACTGGCTCAGCCGCTGATCTCGGCAATCCTCCATCACATTTCCTTGATGCCTCCGAACTCCCAACATCACTTGTGGCACTTCCTGATGCCTCCCATAATGATGATCAACATGGCCCTACACCACCAACACCACACCAAGTGAACTACATTGGCCACCAACACTGCCATTCCAATCTACAAAAGATGATGACCCTCTACTTCCAAGAGTGTAATGAAGATCCTCCTTCCATTGATCCCATTCACACTGCCATGCTCACCATTGATAATGCAACTATCAGTCAAGAAGAACCTGCTGAACCTGTTGACAAATACCTTCCTGAGCCACAATCTCTTAAAGCTGTCCTCAAACTTGATGATGACATACGCTCTGCCTGGCTACATGCAATTCGCATGGAAATCAAGAATCTCATTGATCATGGCACATTCATCCTTGGACAAACTCCATCCCAAGCTGACCCTATCATTCCTGTCAAACTTGTTCTCAAAGCCAAACAAACAGCAACTGGCAAACTTGAGAAACTTAAAGCTCGCCTGGTCGCCCGAGGCGACTTGGAGAAACGTCTTTTAAAGAAAGCAAAAGCCGCACATCAGCAACATCTCCTTCAACAGCGTCAAGACATTGCCAATGCCACTGCCTCCCCAACACCAAAAGTCCAACCAATTGAAATTCCTCAACCCTTTGAGGACACTTGGTCACCCTGTGCATCTTCAAGAGGGGTCAAGCTCCTTCTTTCTACAATTTGTGCTTCCCGACGCACACTCAAAAGTGCTGACTTTATTGGCGCCTACTTGCAAGCTAAAGTCATTGGCCGCCACTTTGTCAAGCTCCCATTGGAATATGCTTTTCATTTCCCTGAATATGCTAAATTCTTTGGCAAACCACTTCTCCTGGACAAAGGAATCTATGGCCTTGTCTACTCTGGCAAATACTGGAACATTGAATTTTCTGAATGGCTATATTCCCAAGGTTTTATCCAATCCCAATCTGAACCATCCTACTTTGTCCGATATGACAAACACAACCAATGGCTCCGCCTCCTTTTCTTCGTTGACGATATGCTGTATGCTGGCAGCAATGATTCCATCGAAAAACAATTTGAAGATTCCGTCAAAAACCGCTTCGATGTCAAATTCCTTGGTCCTGCACAATGGTTCCTGCAAATGCGCATTCACCAGCACCAAGACTCAACCTATACCTTGGACCAGCACCGTTATGTCTTGAACACCCTTCAACGTTATGACCCGAATTCCGAATTCCCCGAACGCGACACTCCATTCCCGCCAGACTACACCTTCAGCAAAGAAAACCGTCCTGTCACAGAACAAGACATTGCACTTGTTGCACAAAAGCAGCGACTCCCCTTTCGCTCCGCCGTCTGCACTCTCCTTTACCTGGCATACAACACCAGAGCTGATATCCTCTTTGCTGTCTGCAAACTTGCTAAAGCCTGTATTGCTCCTGGAATTCTTGACTTCCGTGCCCTCACCTGGCTCATCGGCTACCTACGCCGCCGTCCCTACTATGCACTCAAGTTCTACCCTGATTGCACATCCAATCCTATCTATGAGATCTGCCTACAACATCGCATCCCTATGCTGATCTTACTGTTTTCTCTGATGCCAGCTGGCAAGACTGCCCAGACACTGGCCGCTCAACCATTGGCTACATGATCTTCCACAATGGAGCACTTATTGAAGCAAACTCAACCATGCCCTCCAGTTGCCATGTCAACCTCTGAAGCTGAATATATGGCTGCATGCTCTGCCACCATGGCCACTGCCCACATCCGCATGCTCCTCTATGACATGCTCTATCTTGGCACTAAACAATGGCGTGAATCCACCCAGCGCTTACCAACCACTCCTGCAATCTTAATGATTGACAATGAAGCCACTGTCCAGATTGCCAAAATGGCAAACTCACCCGCAAGACCCGTCACATTGAACGACGCTTCCATTTTGTCCGCCAAGGCCAACAAGACGGTATCCACCAACTTCACTGGATCCCTTGTGACTATCAACTTGCTGATATTCTCACCAAGACACAACTTTCTGGCAAAATTGATCCACACCTCAAGAAGATTTTCTGCATCCTACCTGACCACATGCTTTCTTCACCAACTTTGGGACCTGAGATCTGATCCAAGAGGGTGATAGAGATCTACTGTTGCACCGTCATGAGTCGTCTGACCACTTTCCGTCACAACACTAGCTCCTGAGAATCAGACCTCTTGTCCCGCGTAACCATTTGAATTTGAGATGCCATCCGGCTAATGTAGATGCCATCTCATTTCTACGTACCGGTCTACACACCCCTGGTACTAAATCGGATGCCATCTACATTAGCCTCGAGTCTCATCTGCACCTCACTTTTTCATCATTTGGTTCCCCACTTCTATTCTCATTATTCTACATCTACAACTTTCATTAACACACAAAGTAAAGGCCTTTACTTCCCTCCTATTGTTCCACTACATATCTACACATTTGTACTACTTACATTCACCATGGTCAACCCTACTACGTCGCCCAAAGCCATGTCCGCCAGTGGCCTGTGCTCCAAGTCCGTCATGCGTACGCCCGGACCTACCGTCCTTCAGCGTACTGTCGGCCAGTACTCGCGTACCGTCAACACGAATACTGTCAATGTTATAACCAGTACTGTACGTAAAAATGCTATACATAATACATAGCACGATTCGTTGAGTATTGTACTACTACAGTGTACTAGTACCGGGTATGCACATGGAACACGATATACGGTACTGGAACTTGTACTTAGTAGTACATGCATAGCACATGCCATCAAGTGATCAAGTCACTGATCTGGTATGTACGCGTATGTAGCCTCCAGTAATCATCCTATGTACTCCAGTACAGGAGTACAAGTACAAGTGTATGCAACACACATTCCATGTTTCGAACTTTGATAAGACCTCAGTTCACCCCGACAGCAGCGAATCAGAGCTAGATAGATAAGAACCACAGTCGTCAATAGACCATGGGCTGCACATCATCTACCGAGGTAAGTTGCTGAATGACGGAATGACGTCAAGAAGGAAGGAACATTGATCATGCCATCTCTGGCGTGTATGGAATCGGACATGATACGCGCCATAACACTCAGTCCCTTATGTTTCTTCTTATTAGGTTGTTGTCGATCCCATAACAGGCCAACCTAAGACGAAAAGAAACTTGGCGCCTACCCAGGAGACGTCTTCCTCAGCACGGCCAATATGCCCCATCTGAGTTCAACAATGGACAAGCTACTGTCACTTTGTACAGTACGGTGGTGGTAATGCCTTGGTTTTGGTAGATGGACCTACACCCTCCACCATTGAACCTCAACACGGCCAGGAGCAGCCCCTTTTTATTTCAGGTAAGCGTCTCCGATGTGTCATCTTACCTTTGCGTGGATTTTGTAAAACTCAGTCGATCGTTTCTTCATCATACTCAGTCACACTTCCAAGCGGTGTCAATCCTGGTGACACCATCCATGTCCAGGCTCCAGACGGTCGCCTAAATGCGATTATCGTTCCCCCCGGAATGTATGCTGGATCTACCTTTACAGTGCAATTCGACGCTGGCCCTCCACCAGTCGCTCCTCCTCCTGCTACTGCTTACAAGTATGAGAATCCACCAGTGGCGCCCTCAGCCCCTGTCGATATCTACGAGCCTGCGGGGACATCGGGAGCATCATCCAACGGAGGACCTGATGATTTTGTGTCGGGTTTTGGAAACAGCGGACGGCGCTATTAGATAAAGTGTGATTTTGAGTTGTTGTTGTAGGGTCGAATACTGAAAAATCGATTCATTGTTTTCTAGAGTTCGAGGCACTTACTAATGTCAGTCCCATCGGAAGTCGAACATCTTCCCAATCACAGCATACCTATGCAGGTTTGACGCGTTGAGGATCCGAGATCACTAAATTCTGGATCGAATACTGGTGTGATTTTGTGACTTATAGTTTTTGTGGTTAAATTACTTGTCCCAAATCGGTCTTACCAACCTTTCCCAACATAAATCTCTTCACTTGGTTGGAAAAGACTCAAACTCTCTTTCCCTAGTTGTTGTGGTCTTCCAATTGACATCAAAATCATCTCACGACCGTTGTTTCGTGTCGGGCGATTAACTGTTGTGCCGAACTTACTCCAGACTTTGCATCCATGCGTGATACTGTTAGGAGGTGCTGCACATATTCAATCAGCACATGGTACTGATGATTGTGAATCATTTATATTGTCTTCTCATTTGTGTTGTCTCACCACCAGTCTTCCTTCATCCCAATGGAGTTGAGTTGATTAAACAAAAAAGTATCAACAACTTGTTCCCCATTATGATACTTTGAATTCAAAGTGACATGCTGCGTACTAGCTAGCTGCCGTAGTCCGTCTTTTGCAAAGCTACTCTATTCCTCCACCATATTGCTGGTCACTTTGTGTCGAAGCCTACCAAGTTCTAGCTCTACGTTTTTTTGCTGCCATTATGGATCATTTTATGCAATGAAGGTGTTACACACTCCCCTCAATGGTGCAGTGTATTGTGGCAGAACGCGACAGCATTTTGAAAATTCTGGATCATGAAAATGGTATCAAGTATCAACAATGCGATGCCTAAACCGCATTACGCCGACTACCATCTGTAGTAGTAGGAATGCCACCCCTGCATCATCCTGCCACCAATGATGGGTTTGTTTTGAATAATATCCGAAGAGCTTCTGGATATCTTTTGATGTATTTGTTCAGCATCTTAGTAAGTTAATTTGTTGTTAGGGATTGCTTTATAGATTCACTATACAGAATGAGGTTCATTCTTCATTTCAAGAGCTATCCACATACTAATACCTGCCACGTGCATTCTGTATCGTATGCATACCACCTCTTGACTCTCGAGGAGATTGTTCGAATGGTTTCGAGTGCTGGAGTACATGAGAACAGTGTCTGGGTGCGTATCTGATGGAGACATCTCTTTTTGTGCCCTTATCATCAATTCCTTCTTGGAGTACTACTACCGGTAGTACCAGGTACCGGTAGTTCAGACTTCAAAGCCATCAAGAATGTCCAACTTTGGGTAAGCAAATTGTTCACCTGATTTCACCTCTGCCATACAAGTACGAG
Organism: Fragilaria crotonensis; assembly: GCA_022925895.1. NCBI lineage: Eukaryota > Bacillariophyta > Fragilariophyceae > Fragilariales > Fragilariaceae > Fragilaria > Fragilaria crotonensis. The sequence goes on along the minus strand of JAKSYS010000484.1, from coordinate 28,460 downwards.
TACCGGTACCTCGTAAAAAGTGCCTGGAGCCGTTTCGACCACTGGAGCCGTTAAACGGGTTTTTTCGAATCCTCCTACAAAGACGTCACTCAATTTCAAGATGTTCTCCTGCCTCAACGCCACTGGACATGATTGCATGATTCCCGTTACCAGTAACTGATTTCGAAAGTTTGCATGCGATCCCTGCATACTGCATACCGAAAGCTCTAGTACCTCCGCCACCACCTTCTCCACCCTCCTCCAACTCCCTAATTGTATCAATGAATACTGCTCTGAAATCTTCCGACACCACAACCGCCAGTTTTTGGACAGGATTTTTGTTTATTGTACTTTGTTTGGCATCCAACTCAGAATCACCACCGCAAAAATGAGCCCAATCTGAAAGCTTCTTATCCTTCATTTCCAACAAAGGGATGTGATAATCAGCAAATCATGGCAAAGTGATCATCCACATCAACGCCTTACAGAGCACAAGGCAAGCCGAATCAGGGAGCCTCTTCCACGCATTTGGCACAATGTGGGTCAGAACAAATGAGTCCATCATTGCCGAGTCTACTGCTGGATTTGTTTTGTAAATACATGGACCGCCACCGCAAAGGACAGCACCAACCTTTGCATCTGGGTATGGCAACTCTGTATCGTCATATACATCTGACACGCAACCTACCCCTTTCCAGCAACCCCGAATGAATTTCATTTTTGTGGATACCGCAAGATTGAACATACGTACATGCAAACTTACTAATCCTGGTGTGCGAGGAGCCCAACAACAATTTCTTTGCATTTTCCTCTTCCTCGTGAAATTCGCGTCTTTTGAACATAATTGACTTCGCCTTTTGCCCTCCCTCTGGAATCCGAAAGTCATCGCAAGAACAAAAGAGATACGGAGATTCCATTGCTGGCTGCTACATTTTTTTATTCAATTCGAGCCACAATCCAAGTGACTAGCACAATACGCAATAGATAGGATTCATTGACCCCAATACAATCTGGAATGGCGCATCTTGTTCATTGTTCACATTCTTTGACCAGTTGAGTCTTACCTTCAATGAATGAGAGAATTTATTATGCACACAAATTTGCTCTAGTACAACCTGTGTAGAGTCGTCGATTCGAGCAATCATGTTGAATTGAAAATTGACAAGCGCACTTATGCCATACCTTTTCCACGATGATGCGTGAGCTGTAGTCTGGCTGCCTGTCATTTTCATTGCCAGCTTCAAGCAAACGTTTATGCATACTCACAAATTCCGTTCCTACCAGCATCGGACGTCGAACCTGAGATATTGCACCCTGCTTCTGCACTTCTTTCTTCTTCGCCGCTTTCAAAACATCAATCACATCCTTACTCTGCGTTGAGCTCCCTTCTGTTCTTGTCACACTCCACTTGTCTTGATTCAGCATCCAAAAAGAAATTGCCTTTTTGTCAAAGGATATTGCTGAGTGTCGACTACGAATAGGATTCCTGCCTGGAGATGGAAATTCTGCACCGTACTCCTTCAACCTCATATAGTACCTACACACATCCAATGGGATCACTGCTGTCAACTATGCTTCAGTGAATACATGGTCCCTTTCAGATGAATTGCCTGGCAGACACCAATGAAGGAATTACATGAATGCTGCGAGGACGCTCTTGTATCGCGTAAGTGTTTGAGGATCAACTGACATGGTGGTGCTGCTGGAAAGTACACAAGAAATTTCTATATTCTTCTTGCAGAATTACGGAATGTAGTACCACTTGTGATACCTTCCGAGTGCAAAGACGTACCTTTCTTAGCAGTTGTAAAGTTGTAGGTCCAACTAAGTAATATCAACATAATCTGAAAGGTGTGGTTGTAAGGAGGAATCGATGGTACTCTCCTTTTTTGGGTATATTTCTACGAAAAAGCTACACAAACCGTGTTATCCGCACCCTCTTTTTTGGGAGGGTACGAACAGGATCTCGGCTACCAAAGGTCGTTGAATCCCACGAAATCCGGAAAGAGAAGTGCAACATCGGTTGTAAAACGCAGGTAAAATGTGGCCGTGCCTAAAACTCTTAAAACTTAGTAGGCCCATCCTTGCTTATCGAGAGCAGAAACTGGGTTGCAAAACTGACCCCCAACTTTTTTCCCGAAACGTCCGTCCTTATCGGGAAAAAGTTACTCGAAAAACAAAGTTGAACCAACCTCAACTTTGCAACAAAAAGTTGAAGGTGTTTGAGTCCGGTTAATCGTAAAATGTATCTTCTTGGCAAATATTCTTTCACCAACGTACACGACAATCATCACATGACATATGGTTCAAGAACAACACATTCGTACCACTTTTCCTCGCACTGCTGCCTGAAATGCAGCGGTTCGTGTTTGAAGTGAACCATGGAACGATTGTTGCATGGTGATGATGTACTAGAAGGAATAATGCCATGCAAGAACTTGTCTGATTGCCATGTCGATGGCAGCATAGACCAGCTTCGTTTTCTTCAATTCCAGAAGCGATCTTGTTACGACGAACTGCATGACCTTCTTTTCAGCAACTCTTTGCTCTTACAAGAAAAACAAGAACGCGAAGGACAAGCGACTGCGTTCATTGGTCCTAGACCGAAGAAGAAGCGGAAAGAAAAACAGGTCGTGCTGATGTTCACTGATCCTCCCCATACGGGAGCACGGTTAAGACTTTACTACCCAATAATGTCACTCTGGCTTGTACGTTGTTTGGTTTCTTGTTGTTGATTCTTTCATTGCGCTTTCTAAAATGCGTGCTGTCCAACCATGACTGTTCTACTAGGTTTATCATGTACATAGGATGTCCGCATCTGGACAACCCTTGGATTCATGTTGTATTTTCACGGCGATTTCGAATGCCATACTCATCCATTCAAGATTTTGTTTCCTTAGCTCAAGATCATGCACTATTCGAGAGATGGCGAGAAGGAAAAGTTGATGAACTCAATCAGCCCGCCACGCCTCTTCCGCTTCTTATCCTTTGTGCCCTCAGGTATATTGGAAGGGGCTGGACATTTGATGATCTCACCGAGAACACGGGAATCAGTGAAGAGATAGTGCGAGTCTTTTTTCATTGCTTCATCAAGTTCGGAAGTACCTTTCTATACCGCAAGTATGTAGTTGCTCCATCTATGGCTGAAGAGGCATCTGCACACAGTTATGATTATGCACAGCCGGACTCCCTGGCTGCATTGGCTTGAGCAATGCCACGCACATTTGTTCTTGCGAAGGTAGAGTACCATGTGCGACAGAGTCACCTTGACTTCAAGAGTTCCCACACTGCGAGGAGCTACAACATTACAGTTAATCATAGACAACAAATACTAGCCACAACAACTGGCCATCCTGCAAGATGGAATGACAAAACTGTTCTTGTCCTGTTCGACAATTCATTGTTGCTCTACATGAAGGTACGTCGTTGCTGCTCAACACCTGGTGCTTTTCTTCTTGTCTAACAACTTTGTTTTTCTTGCCGGTCTTTCAATGCCAAGGTACCACACTGAATGATGTCATATTTGAAGTCTACAATCATGTTGATAACCAAGGTAACGTTGTGAAGCAGAAATACTCTGGAGCATGGATTATTGTCGACAATGGGTACTTGAATTGGGCAACAACCGTGCCACCTATGAAGGCATCTTGCAAACGACCTGAGATTCGTTTTTCACAATGGCTGGAGGCAATCAGGAAAGACGTTGAATGCACTTTTGGGATTATGAAAGGTCAATTCCCTATGCTCAAACAAACTAGCATTCGCTTACATGGACAACGACCAGCTGATAAGATATTTCGAACTTGTTGTGCTCTACACAATTGGCTACATAATGTTGACGGTCTCGACAAACAATGGGAGAATGGAGTTCCAAGTAGTATTTGGGAGGGAGAGCTTGGACATCATCATGACCTCAGCAATGCTAATCGTCACATTCCTCATCCTCTTTGTCGAATTTTGTCTCGGGCTGAGCTTGTCAGGTAGGCATCGACCACATCACAATAACATTAATCCTTCTGTCAGATCATTACATTGGTCGTTTCTCGTTGTTTTTTGCTTCGGCTTCTTCGTTTTACCACCAGGTGTGACGATTCTGGAATTGGTCAGGGCAAACCATGAGTTGATGGAGATTTCAGGACTGCTTTAGTGCTTCCACAGCAAGAGCAAGAGTTCGCGCGACTGGATCAGCACTTCCAGCGGAATCATGATTGTTCTGTGCCCAGAGTTGTCAAAAACTTGAGCTTGCCGTATTTCCAATCAAAATTGATTCAACACTTTGACATAGCATTTAAAGGAAATGAAATTCAATGGCCTGGACGGTGCAATCAACAGGAACAGGTACCAATATAAGTACATCAGCGGCAACAATCTAAATACTACCGTAGTACTACAATTCTTCTGCTTGCTCATCGTTTGTACAACTTTAATTAAAAGAACTACTCGTCGCTCCTCTTACTACTACTAACACTGTCGTTGTTGTCGTTTGAAACTAATCACAGTCATCATTCAGTTTACTCGTAAAAATAAAGGAAGGAGGAGGCTGAATGCACTCGAATTCCTCTCCTCTCTTCTGAGTGCGAGGGAAGTCTTCCTCTGTTGTGGACGACGTGGGAGTTGGCATTGTGATTCCTCCTCCTCTCGAACTTGAAGGCGTAGTTAAGCCTGCAGTTCCTGTACTGCTGATAGACGACGTAGTCCTGTTCTTTGATCGTTTCTTCTTGCTGGCATTATCTCCGAGGGCGTTGTCAATTAATGAGTCAGTAATTTGGCGACGTTCGGTCAGGACGCACAGTTTTTCAGCGAATGTCACACTCAACTTACGTTTCTTATCGAAGTGTTCGTTTATAATGGAATAAATAGGATTGTTCCGATCGTTGGCACCTCAGAGCTTGGCAAGGAGGTCCATTTGATGGTCAATATCCTTAATACTCTGTAAGGCCATTGTATATTCATTGTCAAGGGTTCACTTTGCTTCAAAAGACCTCGCTGCATGCAACTTTGCAATCTCAATTGTTGTGACAGTGAGGCACCTCGCTTAAATGGTGAAGCGGGTGTTACTGCTCCAATGTCATGCTGCTTCGATTCGGCTCTGGCGGCCTCTTTCTTTATCTGCCTCCTACTGTGAAGTCCTTTTTCCTCAGGTGCACTGTCACCGATTTGGAATTCTTTGACCGGTAACACTCTTGATTCGGGACTTCAAAAATATAGCTAACCCCACAAGAAAAAGCAATCATGCCGGAGAAACAATAATCTTCTGGCATCTCATCAGGATTGATGGATACTAGATTGCCTTTTGGGTCATCTTCCTTGACATCCTCTGATCCAATACCATCATCATCAGCATCAGCATCAGCGTCGTCATAATCAGCACCACTGGTGCCCTTATGTTTCACAAACATCGGTTCCCGGACATACCGATGATAATCAGAAAATGGTCCGCCCTGCCTGGTGATGGAAGTGTTCCATCTTTATGGTCACTTTCGGCTTCTTTGACACATGCAAGAGCCTTTCTCCCATTCCGTACAACCTCCTTTGCAGCTCGCATGATAGTTTGAACAGAAACTTCGACTGGATTTGACAAATTCTTGGCAATCAACAATGACTTGGTGTTTCCGTCGGGCTTATTTGCATAAATGTGGAGCTTTCCTCCCGAATTTTTTGTGTGAGAAAAAATCCTTGAGTCTCTTGTCATCTTCAGTGCGATGCAATGACCCAATCAAATCATCAGTACCAGCTCTGCCTAGTGCAGAAGTTGCATTTCTGTCATCGTTATTCTCCATTGGCACATCATCATAAAGATGTGCAAAACTGGTTTAACCGAGTACCATTTGCTCTGGGAGTGAAATGACATCAGGGTCTTCAGATCCAAGAATGCTGCAACGGAGCATCTCCTTCTGCCTTGTCTGTAACACTCTTTCCAGAAGAGAATACGACTGATTCATAGGCGGCAAAAAATACAGTCTTCTGCAACTCCTTCATAAACTTGGAACCGCCCACAAACTTAAGAAACTCCAATCTCTTTCCAGTTGTCTTCTTCTTTATAGCGGCTGTTGGCACTATGGTCGACAATAACATAAACAAACTCACAACAGCGTTGGAGGCATGTACGATACTACTACTCAGAGTACTTCGAATTTACATTGAAACAAGGAGTGACGTCTCGCAAAGCACCCGGAAATGGCTGTGTTTTGTGTGGCTTCCGTAAGGACGGGGAGTGGACAAAGTTCGGAAAAAAGTTGGGAGTCAGTTTTGCAACCCAGTTTTTGCTCTCGATAAGGATGGGCCTTATGTTACAACTCTGTAGGGGGCTACTAACAATATGATTGCTGTAGAAAACTCTCCGTGCTTTCACCACGTGAAGTTAGTACTCGCTGAGCTCCAAGTACAAATATTACAGTGCACAGTACAGTAGCATGAGACAATCACAAACAACTTCATTCAGTATTCCAATCTTTGGATTCATTGTACCATTTTTTAATCATTTAATCCCTTTTCAATCCGTTGATGATGTCGCTCACACTAGTTTGCCCACCATACACTGGCTGGTGCATAGATTTGATCAATGCCCAAATCTGCTGTGTGGCCTTGTCTGACAAGGCTACTTATCAAGTCCCACACATTTTCCTTGCAATCATTTTTTTGTTCGTTTGTTCGTTCGTCGTTCACTTGCTTCTTGTCGTCATTTGCTCGTTTGTTCGTTCGTCGTTCACTTCTTGTCGTCATTTGCTCATTTGTTTCTTCGTTCGTTCTTGCGATAGCTCTTTGTTTGTTCGAGCGTTGCTTGCTATTGTTGTATGTTCGTCAGTATGTTTGGGCAGGTTGCATGCATGTTATTGTTTTTTTTTTTCATCCGCTTGTAGCTATTGCCGTCCATTTGTTTGTCACTATCGTCATTCTTTCGCTCATTCGTTAGCTGCTATCATTGTTCCTTTTTCATTTGGTTTGGGGCTTGTTATTGTCGTTTGCTTCCTTGTGCATCAATTCGTAGCTACTATCGCCGTTCGTTTGTTCGTCCGTTCGTTCGTTCGTTTGTTTGTCCGTTCGTTCGTCGATATCGTCGTTCTTTGGCTCGTTCCTTTGTTCGTTGTTGCAATCGCCGTTCGTATGTTCGCTCCTTCGTTCGTGCTTTGCTTGCAATTATTGTTGGTTCGTTCGCTCTCGTTTGTCGCTATCGTCGTCGTTCGTTCGTTGCATGGTGTTATCGTCGTTCGTTTGTTGTTCCTTCGTTCGTTTGGCTGCACTGCATATGACAACCACTGCACCACCTGCAGAGGAGGTGGATCCATTGGAGAACATGATGGAATGGAACGCTCTTGTATTGTTTGAGTGTTTTGCTCGCAGCATGCTTGCAGAATTGAGGAATGTAGTACCACTTTTGTTGCCTTGAGACTTCAGAGTTCAAAGTGCAAAGACGTATGCATATCAAAAAAGGCTTTGAATATCAATCAAAACCAGAAGCTTCACTCTCATTGTCACACCTATTGACTACAGCTTCTACATGAGCTACATTTAAAGATTGGAAAGTAAATCAAAGGGCAAACAACAGAGGTATTTCAAGGAGATTGTCTGCAGATAAGGCTCCATTTGGTCATGGGATGCAATTGTGGAATACTTACTCCAATGCGGCGGTTCGAGTGCACACGGTGAAGAAATTTCCACGAAGAGAAATTGACTAGTCGTACTTGTGTAGCTTCTGGTATAAATGGTACGAACGATTCCATTCCCTGGATCAAGAACGAGAGAACTACGATCGCTTGCACAAAAATCATAAAGCTCCGATTGATCAGCACTTTCATCATCATTGTCATCATCATCTTGTGGAAGTTAGTATACAATAACGAGCAGGAGTGTAGTGTTATAGTGTTGTGGATTCCTATGGTGCACTTGACATCTGTTACAATTGCCTTTTGGACCTTATTGGTGCAGAGGAACTGTGCATGTTCAATGTGCGCTTCCATCGATGCCGGAATGTTGTATCCAATATAAGATTTACGGGCCATCCTTGATGCTTTCTGCAAAGGAAACTTTCACAAGTCACGCTCTTCCGTGGTTGATGAGATATGGTGATATGGACCAGAGTGCGAACCTTGCGCAACTAAACATGATCTGACTGCCGGACATCCATCATTGTCCGACTGGAGTTGTTTGAGGAGCTCCCAATCAATTCGCTGCTCCTTTCAAATCATGATGTGCTGTGACACCCTATTGTAAACGGTGATGTCTTGCGTGTCATGAACAAATATGACATGATGCTGCGTCAATGGAGCCAACATTCCGGCCAGCACAAAATTTGGTCACCCTGCAATGACGGTAATTCATCCCGGATTCCGTCAATAATCTGAATGGCAAGTCGTTGTTGACGTGCATCTCAGTTTCGAAAGTACTGCCTGGTAGTTCCAAGAGCTGAGGCGATGCAAACGTAATTCAGAAGGACACGTGTCTTGGGAAAAGACGGAGGAATATACTAGCCATGTGGAGTGCAATCCAGGTGTGGCCAGCGGAATGACAAGGCCTGTGCCTGCCCGGCCGCCGTTCAAAGTGAAATCTGGCAATAGGCACGGCAACAACTGTTAGGACAAAATGCGATGCTCCACTTTGGCAGAATTGTTCAATAGGGAGGGGCATTCATGCACTAGCCCCAGGGCTTGTCCCTAATTTATATTGATTTGTTGAGGAACCTGCGGTACCATCCTTGCGGTCCAAACAATGATGTCACATAGTAATATCATCCAGGCCAACGGCCAGTCTGCTTGCTGAATGGTGTGTTGCTGGATGCTCCTGAAGATGTTCCTGTGAGTGATGAATTTGACCTGAAGCCTGGCAGCGCTACAAATTTCTTGGTCAAGGAGGAGTGCAGATAGCAGAGTCACTATTTTTGGTCGATAGCAACCGCTGTGTGACAACCCGTGGGATTGCGAAAGATATGCATGAACTGTAGTAAATTGTAGCATCAAATATGTACATGAATGCTTATGTTCTTGATGATGGGCATCAAAGGAAGCAGGGATCGAGTGTTTGGATGTATTATAGTTTATAGTTGATGTGCCGAGATAGTTTGATAGTAGAAGTGTTTTCGATGTTTGGTATAGCATCTACGTTCGACAACCGTAGAATGTACGACGCTGCAAGTCAAAGAAAATATTACGTGGTTTACCGTCAAAACCTGTTGCACTCGAACCGCCGCTTTGGAGGTCGTACTGTGCTGACAGAAATTTAAAATTGTATGATACCGGTAGATGCCGCTTGCACTCCGACTGGGAGTTAACAAGTGCAGCCTTGGATGTCCTTGGTGATTTCCTAACGACCACAATTCAAAACTGAAATTTCAATTACACTAGAGTGGGTACATCGTACCTCACATTTGATCGGGGAGTGTCTACTACAGGAAACTGGACGTAGTACAGTACCCCAAACTGGTCGTACTCCGTACGACTGCTTTTTCCCCCTACAGTATGCAGTACCATGGTACCAACGTAGGAAACTTCATGAAGTACAGTACCAGGCCCCAGTATTGCAGTTCATCGCACGGTATATTTTACAGTAGTAGCATTTGTCAAGCAACCTGTTCACAGCAAATTCAATGAGTATTCCATCCAGTAACTTTGAATTCGTACAGTATTCTTGTAGTTCAGTAACGTAACACACTGTCGTTTCAACATAAATTACCGTCCGTTTATGTACTGTTGCACTGTTACGTGGATTACATGTACTACATGTCTACAGTACATCAATGGACGGTAATTTATGTTGAAACGACAGTGTGTTATTACGTTACTGAAGTACAATACTGTACCAATTCAAAGTTACTGGACGGAATACTCATTGAATTTGCTGTAAACAGGTTGCTTCTCAAATGCCACTGTAAAACACCATATGTATCATACTCCGATCAGGAACCCACTACCGTAGCTAGTCTAGTATTTATAACGTAGCAGGGTTGATAAAGTTCCGGAAAAAAGAGGTCGTTGATACAAATCAAAAATCAAGATTCCGAACGACGTCACGCATGACGTCATGCGTGACGCAAAAGGCATGCCGCGGACTCCGTTCTGTAATTGTACGTATACCTGGTACTTGGTGTACCAGGCACTGGTGTAAACAGATTTTGAGGTTTTTTTGTTTGTTTGGCTGAAGAGAGACAACAATCCGGTGCACATCTTCTTCATCCAAACTTTGAGGCAAAATTGTACTCTAAGACATTCCAACCGTCATCGGGAATCAGCTGCGGCCGATTCGGCGACGATTGGAACGGGCATAAGGAGCAGTGCATGACATCGGGGCCCGTTAGCCGCAGCCGGCCGGAAACCGTGGGCCTGCCGTGATTTCGGGCGGCTGCGGTGCGTGTATTTAGGTCACGGCCGGTTCCGGCCGGCTCCGGTCGATTCCTATCACTTTTCGGCCCATCGCGGGTCAAGGGCGGATCACCTGTCATTTTTCACGGTTACGGTGGTTGCTGATAACATACTGTAAGTGCAGTACTGTGTACTATGTTTGTACTATGTACTGTACTCCCGTGCGACAGAAGCCGGGTACGGGCAGGGTGACAGTCCAGCTGCGGCCCGGTGTGGGCAGCGACTGTCGGACTACGGACGGGTACGGCAGGGCGCACATGTCGGCATACGGCCGGCTGCGGCCAAAAGCCTCTACGAAAAATCGGCCGGCTGCGGGTTCGGGTGTCGGTTTTTTCTCAGATGTCATGCACTGATAAGGAGTACCACAGTCGACAGTATTATATATCATAGTACATGTATTGTACTACCTCCGTTTACAATTACTTGATCGGTTGAAGTTCAAAACAGCGTTCTGGTTTAGTGTCTTTAAGTCATTTCTCCGTAGGATTTCGGTATAAGTCTACGTATTGGCGAGGCTTACGCATTCTATTTAGTAGGTATTAACGCTCATTTGGAACGAGGATAAATATCTATGTGTTGTGGTCGATGTGGTTGGCATATGCTACATACGGGGATTGATGTTGCACGAACGGTTATTTCGATCATGAAATCCTACGTTTCGTTTACTTAACATATGATTTGAAAAAAATATCTATCACCGAATTTCAGATTTAACTTCCACGCGCTCTTTCTCGTATTAATCGCATCCCGATTCACACCCCATGTGCATACAGCAGATTTCTGCTCCCCCGCAATATGTTGTCATCGTCGACTTCCATCTTTGAAGAGAAATAAGTCTACACTGTCCGATCCGTTCCGTCGGAACTGCCGTAAATGATCGTTGTCACTGCTCCTGGGGAGCATTTCTTTCCAGAGGTTCAGCGTCATAGGAATCCGTGCTGGCGCACTAGAGGGTGAGAAAGACATTTTTAGAGTTTTTTCAATCTAAAAACGTAATAATGAGCATTTAGACTCAAACGCCAATATTTGATGTTATACAGCTATGAATAGCTTTCATCGAGAGGAATTCGAATCATATGACGTTTCGGTGGAATGCCAGAATTCCCTCGACTGAAAATAGAAATCGATCAAGTAATTGTAAACGGAGGTAGTACAAAAGAGCACAGCTCGGTTTATCATGTGCTTCCGTACTCTGGAGTCTGGGCGAATTCCACGAGTATCATACTACGTAGTACAGCAGAGGACTCTGATACTCTGATACACTACTACTCATCATTACACACACATATGTATGTATTGTTGTACTGCAGACATCAAGGTTCTGCCTGTACCGTTGAGAGTATCTACGCATGCATGTCGTACCTGGTACTCAAAGTACTCCCGGACAATTAGAAAGGCTGCATATACTGTAGGTATAAAATAAATGTTCGAAATGCTTGTTTGTCAATTCATCGCCAATTCCTAGGCCACAGTTCAGCTTTCAGGATAGAGTGTTCTTTCTTAGGCAATTACTGAGCGGGAGAGTGTAAGTAATAAGCAAAATATGACGGAACACATCCAATTTTCACGCCGGCACAGGCCCTTGCACTTCTCGATTGGCGACTATTAAGATGAATCCCTCGATGAAAACATCTATTTTGCTTATAGTCAATAGTGTGACTCTTTTTTAATGCGTTGGACAGATTGTCATGCGATGAGTCCATAAGTCAAAAGAATATCCTGCAAATACAATTCAAACATAATACAAGGCGAGCACAAACTACTAGATTTGCTCGATACACGAAGCACAATGACGAGATACGAAACGAATATCGGTACCATTGGATCCAATTTGAGCGACCCCGACGACGGGAGCCGTGACGCAACCCACGGCCTCACCTACGAGGGCCTTCAGATAAATAAATCCAATTTAAGCGCCACCAACAGGATTCGTGACGCAAGCCATGGCCAAGGCTTCGTGGGCCTCCCAGCAAATCCCTCCAACAGGAGCCATGGCACAAGCCAAAGCCACAACTTCGCCGGCCTTCCAGAAAATAAATCGAATCTTAGCTCCTCCATCAGGAGCCGTCACACAAGTCAAGGTCGAAGCTTGGTGGAAATTCCAGAAAATAAATCAAATCTGAGCTCCTCCAACAGGAGCCGTCCCCCAACCCAAGACCACAGCGTCGTAGGTCTTCCAGCGAATAAATCTAATTTGAGCGCCGGCAACCGAAGTGGCGTCGAAAGCCGCGACCGCAGCTACGACTACGTTCAAACAGCCGGAACGCCTAACCACTTCATCAACAACTTCTGCAGTGTTAGCTTCGGTGACGATGTGAGTCGGTCTCATGTTGGACAGAATGACGCAGAAGGCGAGAACCAAAATGCACAACCAGGTCCAGTATCCAACGATTTGCGCGCTATCCCAAGCAAGGATGAACAATTGGACCTGGGTCCTTTCTGTTGTGCATCTCCGTCGATGGGATCGCAGCGTTACAGCATGGGAAAATCGATTTCCAGATCTACCGGAGCTTCTGGGAATCCGAGCGTAGAATTTCATGAATCGCATGAAGACGTGATGGAACCCGACACTTCAGACTCAAATGTGTGGAACGAGCACAATACTGAGTATATAATGGGATCGGCTGACCAGAGCTATGAGGAGCACGATGAATATTACCGTGAACTGGCGCCAATGCACGCAAGACGGCGGTGTCTCGTCGCGACTCTCCTTCTGTGCTCGATCGTAGCAACTCTGGGAGTTGCATTGGCTGCTTTCAGAAGCTATCGCTCGATGGTAAAATTCAACGAACGTGTTTTCGCACTGCCAAAGGATGCATCAAGTTCGTACCCTTCCAGCATTCCATCCGACGTACCAAGTACAGAGCCGTCCTCAGTACCGAGCATCTTGCCGTCAGGGTTCCCAAGCCTAGAACCTTCGCAGACTCCTACCATTCATCAGAGTAGCACCCCAAGTATAACACAGTCCGATGAACCATCTACTCGACCGAGTTATGGACTCTCGACCACTCCAAGCAAGAATCCGATTCCGCTGCCGACATTGAGTCCATTCACTCAGTCCAGTGGTACTCCCGTCCGAGCGGCAACATCGGCTCCTAGCGTCAGACCGACAACGCTTCCATCTCTGCAGCTGTCACAGGGTACGCCGCAGTCACCAGCACCTACTAGGCAACTGACACTGCGACCGACAACTCCACCGACAACGCCACCGACAACGCCACCGACTAGGGGTCCTGCATACAGTCAGTAGAGCGGGAGCTCACAACGATTACCTTCGTCGGTAAGGAGCTGAGACCTTTGCTCTGCAAAACTGTATTCCACGGCGGGGACATTTATCACACGAATAGGAGGAGGGCAGGGCACGGCAAGAATTGGTCCGTGACCAGGAGACCGAGGAAGTGCCTCGGCGAGGCCCTCACAGTAATTTTTTTGTTCTGTGCGGCTGACCGAGGAAGATCAGTCGACGCACAGAGACGTATGTCCCGTATTCGTGTAGAATGATATCGATAGTTCTTTAGTGTTTCTGTGTAGTCCGGTGTGGTATGAAACGGGAGCCGTTTTAGTTGACCAGAGGGGTTGCGTTCGTGAATTCCATTTTCCTCCAGTGTATCTCTGTTTCAGCACCTTTCTGGACGAAAGGGTGTATATGTGAAACACCCTCTACTTGACGCATCCTCTTTCAATGGCTGTAGCGCTTTGGGATAAAAAATGTCAGCGCAAACAATCGGCAACGGCTGCATTGCTTTACCGTTGTGCTCCATTTCTTCACCTCATCACAAGGCCTGTTGCTTGACAAAGATCCATCCATGTTCTTGTTGACATCAATAATCTGAGCTTGGTGTCTCTGCTGTCTTGATGTGCCATCGCTGTGTCACTATTCCTTCATGCAGCAGAATACAGTAGCCACTCCACTTAAATGCCGTTTGCTGTTGCTGGAACTGCAACTGAACAGTTTAGTATTGATCTTTGCTACACAATTTGCATGCTTGATGTGTCTTTGAACCATCCTGCTTGTATGTTTGGTGACAATTAGAGTGTTCTTAACTGTTAGTATTGATCTTTGCTACACAATTTGCATGCTTGATGTGCCTTTGAACCATCCTGCTTGTATGTTTGGTGACAATTAGAGTGTTGTTAAGTCTGCAATGATCCTGCATTCATCTATCATGAAACATCACAATGATCTGCAAAGAGTTTTGTATTTCTGTCATATTCCTGGTAATCAGAATCCTGTGGATGTTTGTACCAAGTTCTTGTTTTGGCTTGCATCTTGGCCATTGATTGAGCCTATTCTGTTTTGGAATGGACAGACCCCTAAGCCACTATCTGCCAATGATACTCTGAACTTCTACTTGAGGATTACATCTGTTGAAACCATAGTTTCCACAGTTATACATCTGATGAGCCAGTAAGGCCATGTATCCAGTTCACCATAAAATACTGGGAGATGTAGTACTAGCTTGTAAATCGGAGAGTTAGAGTAAGGGGAAACTGCAGTATCACCCAAATGTTTGCCTATTTCACAAAAATGACCAATGACTTAAAACATAAGCATGTCCACAATTACCATTTATCCCAAACAAGAATATGAAGTACAATATCACCCATATTATTCCACCAAAATGTCTTAATCACTGCCATCCCTTAATGGGCGCAATTTACGGCAGTACCATTCTGCCTTGAGCTTTAGCTGCGTTCTCCAACTATAGGTTACCTGGTACCTAGTACATGAAGTACCTGGAGTACTAGCTACCATTTATGAATACATGTATACTATTTCATTCCACAGTTGTGGTATCTTGTGCTGAAGTTTTGGCGGATGATGTAGATATACTACGTTTGCATGGTGATCATCCGGGGTATAAGAGCATCCTCACCGCTGGAGCGAAATCGGAGGAATGACCCAATGATAGGACCATTTGTGTCAATATCTTTTTCCGAAATGCATGGCACCGCACAGGCTCAATACCTTACATTTTGTGCCTGAGAGGCTCAAAGCAAAACTGATGGAATCTTGCGCCAGCTCCAGATTCTCGCGCCACCTCTCATGTTCTTTTTGACCCATTTCAATAGCTTTCAGCCAATATTATCACCATGGATGCTGTTTGAATAGCCCGTGACTGATGTCATTTTACTGTCATCGGCTAACTCGAATATCATCATAGAATTTTGATTTCCAAAATGAACATCTGTGACGACGACGATGACATCATAGAGTCTCTCATCCATGATGACGATGACTTCACCGACGCTCTTCTTGTACATATTGCCAACAATCTTGTGGAGGAAGATACAGATGATGGGGACAGCACTCTTCTTTTTCCCTCATTTGTTTGGGGTTGTGGTCCTTGTGTTGGGAAAGCTCCAAACATTGAATGTCATTTTTTACTCGCATTTACTTTTCCATGCTTTTTGGGGTCCTACTCACATTTACAAGAATGCAATGTTCTTTCAGGAGTTCTTCAAGATACCAAGTGGATTATTTGATGATATTGTGGCAAAGGTGATAGCCAACATTAAATACCCAACATGGTGCATTAAACTCAGCTTGTTTGCAGTAAACCATGTACTGTACACAAATTCCTACGTTACCGTGTACGATTACTGTATGAAATGACTAGGATGACCCGTTTAATGCATATAGGGTATAGAGCCAATAGCAAATGATGCCTACTTCCAACAAAAGACAGACATGGTGGGTAAGATGGGATTGTCATCGGTTCATTAGATCTGCTCAGCTGTCCGTCAGCACACATCTGGTGTCAGTTCGGCAGATTACGATGACAAGTATTGTATGGGGGCCTCAACAGGCCTGGAAGCCATGAAACGTTTTTGCCATTCGGTTATTGAAGTGTATGGAGATGTAGCACTCCGTCACCTGAATGCTTTTGACATCAGACAACTTCTCGAAAAGGGATGTCCTGCTGGCTTTCCCTGTTGCATAGATTCAATCAACTGTATGCATTGGGAGTGGAAGAACCCCCCCCCTCTTGGAAAGGGATGTTTCAAGGAATGTTGGGCGTCCTGCCAGCTATTTTGGAGGCCATTGCGGATAATGTTGCCGTTTTTGGCATTTAAACTTCGTTTCCCAGGCGCTCTCCCTTATTCAAGAATCCCGTACGTGGTATCAGTATGAATATTGGCTTGGTGACGGATTCTATTCGCGCTATGCTTGTTGTTTTGTGAAAACGTTTGCAACCCCCCCCCAGACTCGGATGCAAAAAATGTTTGCATCACTCAGCAAAGGAGGCAAAGAGGATGGAGACATTGAGCGAGCATTCGGAATGCTCCAAGCAAGATTCCATATCCTGACCTCCACTTGTCATCTTTGGGAACAACATGCAATGAAGACAGTCATCAAGATGTGTGTGATTCTTCAAAATCTTGTGATTGACTTCAATCATCAGAATGGAGTTGATTCTGACTATAATAACGATGAAATGTACATCCCGCAGCATCCGTTTGTTGTTATTCCTACACAGGGAGGATAAATGGTTGAAACAAGATTGCCCAAATGATCTCGGCATTACAGAACTCAGAACTTCACACTCAACTTCAACATGATTTGATGGTCAACAAGTGCTGAGAAAAATGGTATACCAACAACAATGATGACAAGCACAAAGAACAAGGAGGAGCTCAAGACAATAACTACTTATCAATGACTGTGGGTGACATCATATTAGTATACTAGTAGTAGTACCTATTCTATACTATTTATTTTAGAAGTTTGACAATGACAACAGCAACAATGTTTTTCCAGCCAGCCACTTGCGCACGTTAAGGTAGGTTTCATCATGCTCCTCGTTGTTGTCATCATCGTTGTCAACAAGTAATATCCTCGTCATCGTACGTCAAGGCGGCTGCCGCTGCGTCAAGCTTCTGCGTGTCTGGCAGAAGTCCAAAATCTGACTTATCTTTGAGAAAATTGGCAGGGCTGACAGGAATGTTGGTCATCATCATGACAACAGGACGTACCTCCAAGGCAGAATACACTGAAAACTTTGCGGAAAAAGCGATCAAAGCAACAGATTGTGGATATGCCAAGAAGACTTGCATCATCAACTGCTCTTTCGCAATTCCAGCTTGCTTCATCAACCAGCTCCTTGGCAATTCTGTTTTAAGTTTGACAGCCGATGCCATACATTTACCAACTTCGTTCATGGCTTTCGCAGCCAATGCCAAACGCTCAAGAGAAACATTGCTAGCTATGTTGGTGCTATGAGAAAGGGGAAACGGCAACTGCACCTCCATCCTTTTGGTTGCTGCAGTCTGCTGTGCAAAGCCTTTTGCTTTCTTCTTCCCAATGGAAGGGCATGGTGTCATTGCAAGGTCACAAAGAACAGCACAATGCAAACCAGAATTTGGTACTGCAACTCTGCAACACTTGCACCAGTGTCAGCAGTCATTACAACAGATTCCTCTGCTTCAATGTTGCCAAGAAGGACATTTGAATCATTGTTCCTATCAACAGAATTCAATGAAAAACTCAAAAACTGGTACAAATCAATCAACCACAGTGGTTGCAGTAGTAGTTGCAACATTAGTTAAGCCCCTCCTTCACAGGACAGTATATAACTCCTGCAAGCTTTCTTTGTCAATTGACTACCTTGAGCTTGCCTGAAATGCTGACATGCTTGCTTGCTCCTGTCTTTAAAGTTGTTGTTATATTCCCTGCCTTGTGAGACGTCAGGATCAGAGAGATTGTACCACAAGAAATGAGAACTAAATTGAAGAAATCACCATCATAGCTGACATCAGTCTTAAGACCAATCAGGGTGCATTGCACAGACCAGGGACCAAGTTTGTGAACTTTTTGCAGGCCTGACGTAACTGTGAGTGAGAAATTGCCAGGGGGATGCTAGCAACAATAATACCCTTCCAGTTACATTTGGCAGTTGTTCTTGCCTATATAGACAGCATAGTCAAGAAGAGATGGCAATCTTTATGTGTTGTCCCTACTCTCTGATTGTGCAGATGAGAAATCATCACATCACATAAATTAGTCTGCTGATCCCAGAATTGTTTTATTATAGGAGCGTCTACATATTGTTCCCAGACCTTTTGAGGCAGATCTTCACCTTGACAAGTGTGAGGGCCTTGAAACCACTGGTAGCATTCATCATAGTATGAAAGAAATGATGGGAAAGTTCCTTAAGTTTTGGAAAGGATTTACCTTAAATGTTCTCAGACTGCTACCCAGAATTCCCCTCCTTCCCTGTACATATCGTAATTAGCAGGAGTGTTATGTTGTAGTGTTGACATCGAACGGCTCCGACGAGGCGATAACCCGATGACTTCTTGTTCACGTCCTTGTTGCGTACTAAACTGTAAACCAAGCTCTGCAGCGCACTACCGTACTTCCTGTAGCAATACCTGGAAATGCATTCGGATACAGTATGCTGTCATACTCGGTGTACTCTGTATGCATACTGTACATACGCATTACTTTGATTACTAGCGGAGTACCGGTACTAGTAGTAGCAGTACCTATGAATTCTCGTACACAGGAATTTTTGATGAGTTTTCGTTTTCGAGTACATTATATATACTGTATGATAGGTCTGGTACTTGAGTGGAATTTTTTGGCTTTACTATCGAAATACATGTATGTCATACTGTAATTGGAGCTCGGAGCTCGGAGAGCCATACACATGTAAGATATGCAGTGCTCTCTCTACTACTAGTACCGGTAGAGTATGGGAATTCAGAGTATAACACACCTCGTACTTGTAGATACGGCACTTTATCATATAAGGCCCTTTGAGGTTTTGTTAACGGATGTTTATAAAGCGTTGAATTCATGCATGATGTGCGGCACGTTGGCAAACGAAATAAACCACCGAATGCATGGCCTGTACAACTAATAAC
The DNA here is from genome assembly GCA_022925895.1 of Fragilaria crotonensis. Taxonomy (NCBI): domain Eukaryota; phylum Bacillariophyta; class Fragilariophyceae; order Fragilariales; family Fragilariaceae; genus Fragilaria; species Fragilaria crotonensis. The sequence continues at coordinate 9,258 of JAKSYS010000484.1, read as the reverse complement.
CGAATAAAACGGCCACGTCGTAGTGTCGTTTGTTTATGTGGAACTAAAAATTCAAAATTTTAGGCGCGCGTGCGCGTTATCACTCTTCCTATTCCATACTGATTGTACGTGACTGTAGTGCGAAACGGTCATTTTCTTATATCCCAACATGCCGACTCAAATACAAGAGAACGAAGAAACGAGGCTGCCTTCCGTACCGAGCAAGGAAGGGTGTTCCTTGCCGACCCCACGCAGCCGTCGCCGAATTTGCTTGCGTTCACAATTTCCAGTCATCACTCAACCTAATTCTAATAGCGCCACACTACCTGCAGTTGATACTCAATAACATCATAACTCCGGATTCCGGAGTACGTTTACTGCTGCACATTCTTGTCGAGATTAGAAGCTTCTAGCAAAGAAGAAAAGTCATGAGGAAATCAGCTTATGGTCCGCCTGATACTCACGACAGCACAGACGAGGTGGATAGCGTAGTCCTGACCATCCGCGACATGGTAAATTGCGCAGGCGTCGATGCTCGTCGAACCTTTAAGAATCCTTGCGCAGGTGACACGTATGAAACATTTGACAATGACGAAGCTTCGCGTGGTGCGCTTGTCGAAAACCATGACAGTTTCTATTCTACTGCGACGTCTGAGATCTCAGGCCTCGAGCCTTTTCAGCTGCCATCGCTGTCTCCGAATGTCGCGCACCCGTCGACCCAGCCCTCGTCGGACACACTTTTTGCAGGACTCGAGACGCCGTCGCACGCAAGTGCTGCCCGATCTGACAGACGAGGAGACACTCCGGAAAACTTACAAAGTACGAGTATGGAGTATGATGCCGTCCTTTCTCCGATAACTGTCGCATCCGCAAACTCAGCAACCAAAGCTGGAGTTGTTCGTGATCTTATGTCTTTTTCAGGCGACCTAGAAACACCAAGCATGGACAGATACTATTGTACAATGGACGACGCACAAGATCGTGCTATTACAACTGAACCCAAAACACGCTATTCTCCAAGAAGTTTGCTAAGACCCATATCGAACTGGACAGGTAAATCTGAACTAAGGAAGGTCAGTTCTCCAACATCTGAAACTTTGGGGCAACGCAGGTCGAATTTGGATGTCACGACTGACCTGAGCGTCGGTTTGCCTGCTACAGTAGTGCCTGCGGAACAACCCAGGTCAAGCGGCCTCGGCAACAGCGCTTCAACGACAACAGAGAGCGTGGTTCTAAATACTTCAAACTTGGATACCACAAACGAAGTCCGCAATGACGTCGCTGCAACTATTTCTAAAGGAGAAATACCGCAGACGGACACTCTCGGATCGATCGAAGCCAACTGTATCGAACAGCAAAGCAGGACGTTTTGGGTGTCCGATTGTGGAAAAGAACTCGATATGTGTAAGCCAAAAGGCGAAGAATCAACTTCTATTTTGCCACGCACACCTGTGAGTGGTGATGGTGGCCGCGATGTGGGACCAAGTAGATTGAACTCGCCAGTTGCAGCGGCACTCAGCGACTGCGTATCTGCAAATGAAGACCCCGAGAGACGAAGCAGATCCAACGCGGGTATCACAAATGAAATTTCTACGTTGTCGATACACGGCAACGAGAACGCGCGTAGTCCAACAATCAAAAGCCCAGGAAGCATCTCACATTTGCTGTCTGCTCTGTTCCAACGTTCACTGTCCAAAACCTCTACAGAGAAAGATCATGCTTCCAAGAGCGATGACGACCAAGAGTTGTCCATTCCTCGCAGTCGCACCTCTGATGAAGAGAACATGGTGGCGGTGGAGGTTGAGCATCTAGGGAGCATGTGTTCTGAAGACTTTGATGAAATACTAGGGAGCATGTGTTCTGAAGACTTTGATGAAATACCGAACACCAGGGCAGTCAATGCACACGATTCCGGAACGACAGAGGGTCGGTCATTTCGTCTGGGCAAGCGAATTAGTCCTACTAAAGTCTCCACATCTCGGTGCAATTCACTGAACAAGAAAAAGAAATATTGGATCGGTGCTATTCTGCTTGTAGCAATCTTATTGATTGTCGCAATCAGCTCAAGCATTGCAGCGAATAATGCATCCGCCTCAGTTGACGCAAGAGCGGCGGTCGCAGGGGCCACGTCGTCGGCGCCGTCAGCGTCCATTTCGCCAAGTCAGATTCCATCACTTGCACCCTCACGAAGCGAGACTCCCTCGCGCGCGCCATCTACGACAACTTCCTTGGATCCAACAATCACACCAACGGAAACACCGACCCTACCGCCATCATTTGTTGTCAGTGACATTCCTACTAATCATCCATCTGAAAGGCCGACTATCCGACTGTCATCTTCTCCCACCCTAGCGCCGACGTATATGTTCAGCACGCTTCCCACACAGGTCAAGTCGAACAGCCCAGTCTCAAAACCATCGACGCCCTCGCATGTCGCTAGCGCCGTTCCATTTCAAGAAGTCAGCGAGAATCCGTCATCTGTTTCCAGCAACATTCTTTTTCGCACGAAATACCCGACACCTACTCAGCGATCATCGTCACCAAATATCTTGCCATCGTCATCGACACCTGCTCAGCGATCATCGTCTCCAAACATCATGCCGCCGTCGTCGACACCAGCTCAGCGATCATCGTCACCAAATATCTTGCCATCATCGTCGACCTCGTCTGAGATTGATGCGTTTGCCAGCACGATGAACCTATACGCACCAAACCGTACTGATGATCCCCTGTATCACGCGCTTGAATGGGCGATGGCGCAAACCTACCCTCCATCTCGTCAGAGAATCGCATTGGCTACGTTATACTATGGAACCGACGGTGAAAATTGGCTTGATCAAATTTCGTTTTTGTCCGACGACGACGAATGCTTGTGGGCCATTCCATATGGAACGACAGTTAAAGGAGTTCGCTGTTCAGACGACGGTGAAGTCTCCGTTATCTCTCTCGGTAAGTACCGTGATCTGTGTAAAACCTACGCTGTCTTATATCCTTTCTCATTGTGCTCTATCCCACCGTAGCCGAAAATGGTCTGAGCGGTCAAATTCCATCAGAGCTGCGAATGTTGACGCAGATGAGTATGCTTTGGCTGAACGGAAACGAGATCACCGGCTCGTTGCCATCTCAACATGGGACTCTCAGCTATCTCGCTCGACTTGACTTAAGTGACAACGTCATGCGTGGCACCATTCCGTCGGAGATTGGAAATCTGAAACGTCTGGAGGATATTAATCTCGGCGTCAATCACTTTTCGGGAACAATCCCCTCTTCGCTCTCGAATCTTCCGAACTTGAAAACGGTTTGGATGGACAGGAACATCCTAACAGGAAACGTGACCTCGGTGTGCGCTGCTCATCCCAGCATTTTGATTTCCGCTGACTGTGAAGAGGTTGTTTGTCCTTGCTGTGCTTTTTGTTGCGACGCGAGTGGGGTTTGTGGTGGATCGACGTAATTGTTTCAACACAAGATCGTTATGTTTGGACTAGCATCACCAAGTCGAGTTGCTTAAGTAGAAAAAATGAATTAGGTACATTTTCTGTCAAAAACTGCGAATCGGCAGTTCACAATCTGCCAGATCACGGGTGAAGACATAAAAGCGAGACGAGGATTCGGGGAATGTATCTCGATTTGCTCGCCGAGGCTGATAGCCAGGATAGTCTGAAGACTGAAACGGACCCCAACGTTCGAGGTGCCATCCAGTTCGAATAGCCGATCGCATGACCATCCACCGAGAGAACTGGTCTCCCTGTAAGGTGAGCGCGAGTCTGAATTTGGCAACGCGCCCAACGCTTTCAATAAGGAGTAATGTGAGACTTTGAAATGTTCCCAATATCAAGGACTCGTGCACGTCAGTGTTCTCTTCGATTCCGGTGAAGGGGAAATTCCAGGAGAAATGTTCGAGCAATCCACGCGAAACAAGCTCACGAACTTCTTCGTTTTGATGCACCCTAGAAACATCAACGCTTAGAATGTCAGTAGTTCCAATTTGGTACAAGTCGCCCACGTCGTCCTCCAATGATGATGCAAAGGCTGGCCTAAGTCGAAGCTTCGTTAGGGATCGAGTAAACTCAAAGCTACCTTCACCAAGCAGTAGCAGCTTCCGTCTATGGTCGGAGAACCATTGCAAGCTCCCGCCGTCCAACGAGAACTCAGGCAACAAAGGGATTCCGGCAGCTAGGAAATCATTGTCCATTCCTGATAGCTTAAATGTCAGTGACTTGTCATTCTCGTGGGAATATACGCACTTCGGTCCCTTCGTGCAAAGTCCTGACTGAAAAAATCGGCATAGGGGTGGCATGGCAAACGGAGAATGGGAGTGCCGACAACGATCTCCGTAAACGCAGTTTCCCAGCAAGAAGTGAATGCAAGCGACGGGTTTCACGACAGGCGTCGGTGCATGTGCAGCAATCTCAACGTTTCCAATGAAGTTGATTGCGTGATGAGACGCAGCGTCCATTTGATTTGTTGATAGCGCTAAGAGAGCTTGAACAAGGTGCTGCCTTTTGCTGGGTCCGTAAACGTTATGAATCATATCCATCGCATTGTTGCCCCCTTTATTGATCCATCTCTCATGACAACGCCAGACAGGAGACGGATGCGTGCAGCGTAACCACTCCGGCTCAAACTTCGATAGGTAGAAGGCGTGCCAAGTGCTGTCGATCAGATCAGCGATGGCTCTTACGCTTGTAGGGTTGATTGCGTGAGACTCACAAAACTTGATGTGCTGGTCCTCGAGTTCAGGCGTCCATCGCCAAACATCGCAGCACGCCTTCCTCGAATCAGACAAACCATTCAAGTATTTAAGCAACGATTCCTGGAGGTATGACCTGCATCCAGTTGCATGTGCGAATTGTTCGATAGTAGCACGTGTACGACTACCATTCCATAAGGCGTCCCAGTACAGAAACGCCGATAGATTGGCGATTGCCAATGATGCTGGGTCATTAACTTGGACATCCGGGAAAAATCGCGCTGCATTCGCTTCATTTTTTGCGCTGTCTCCAAATTGGTGGGCGATGGGAGCCGGTTTGTGACTGCGAATCGCTCGTAACGCAAGTGTCTCGTGCATCAGTCCCAGCCTCCCTCCCGACAAAATTACTCTACTATCTTCCACTTGAAATGGAAGCATCGCCATGAGCTCTCCAGACTTTGTGGGTAATATACGTTTTTTGCCTTCGCAGCATGCTCCGATCGACTTCAAGTATTGTAAGGCCTCGTGAACCACCGATGGTGGTGGCGCATCAAGGCATTGCTGCAGAAGCTCAGTTGGACTTCGTATGCTGGGTGTGCATAAGACCTTGAGCAACTCATCGCGACAAGAAGAGAGGCATAACTGGGGTGTCTCCCAGCGTTCCAATTTCGAAACATAAAAGCCTTTCGGGATCAGTCGAAACACCTTTCCTGCACACGTTCGTCCAGTCCGGCCTCTTCTTTGATCACAAATGGAGTGCGATGCCCATACGGTCTTGGGGATGTGCATCTTGTCTTTTGCGCTCCATTTGACTTCCAACGATCGGCACAAGTCAACCACACAAGTCACTCCTGGAATAGTCACTGAAGAATCAGCAATGGCACTCGCCACCAAAATCTTACGACGTGGCACACCCGGGCCTTCCAGAATGTCTGGTCTCATAGAACGCAAACAATACTCCATATCAACAGAGGAATGAAGGACACCGATTTTCCAGTTCTCTACCGGACTTTCATAGCGAAGGATTTCGTAAATCTGTTCCAAGTGACGATAGGTTGGGGCAAAAATGACAAAGACACCGTCAATGGGATCCTGCTGATGACGATGAACGATCAAGTCCAAGATAAGATGCAGCATGCCCCCTGTCAGAGTCTTTCCGTTGTCGCTCCCCGCAAGGTCGAGATTGGGGTCTTGTTTCATGGTGAACAAATGAGCAACCAGCGGCATGGATGGTGGAAGCATCGGGATGATGTCTTCGAGGTAGAAGGTTTCGACGCGCTCATGGAAACTGTCGAAGGAAGATGCCGTCTCCAGCGTGATCGTTTCAATGCGATCACATCCAGGAATAGCCCCAAAGTAGTTTTGGTATCGTGCATGATCGAAGGTGGCGGACATGAGAACGATGCGGATACCCTTGTTTGGATTTGCTATGAGCATCGATCGCACCATAGCCAGAACCAAATCCGATTCAGGTGATCGTTCGTGGCATTCATCAATAACAACTACCTTATACTTTGTCAACGCCGAAACACCTCCGGCCCGGAGCTCCTCCAACAAGATTCCAGCGGTGGTGAAAACCAGTTTGGTTGATGACAAGGAGTGGTTGGACTGTCCCACATGATATCCCACGTCCTCCCCTCCAAGGATAACCCCGCGCTCATGAGCGACTCTACTTGCGACAGCCACCACTGCCAATCGTCGTGGTTGAGTGCAGACAATGGGACCATTGCGGTATGGAACCAGCAGAGCGGATGGAACTTGAGTGGATTTTCCGCAACCGGTGGGGCCAACAATGATGGTCACTGGTGATACTGCAATCGTTTCGTATATCCTTTTCAACACTCGATCAGAGATGCGAGGAGGAGGAGGTGCGTTTCCCGTTGCTGCTGCTGCTGCTGCTGCTGTTGTCATGGTCCCAACACGGCGATGATCGATCGGAAGAGTGACTCGCAACTCCCAAAGGGATCTGTCGGTGCGTCGACACGTGGATCCGTGGATGAATCACCTAATCCAACTTGAGTACGCCCCCAACTCCGGTCTCCGCCCTCCTGACTGTGCCGGACCTGAGAGTCCTCTCCGACTCCACGAGCATCTTGATTGAGAAACGGCCAGAAGTTGCCTCCGACTCAAAGAATCCACAACACTAATGCAACGAATCCACAACACTAATGCACTCCGAGTACCAATACAGTAGATGCAAAGATACTGGAAACGAGTAGTAGCGTACTCCGAGTACTATGTACTGGAGTACGGTACCGGAACTCCAGTTTAGGCCGGTCTCCCGCAAAACAGAAACCAGTGTCTGTTTTGCCAAAAAAAGGGGAAATTACAATTAGTAGTCCTTTCATTTAAGATTGTTCAAGGTAGCTAATACAAGATGACGTACAATATTAGAATGTTGCTTTTTACTATTTAGTACAAATACATTTGCACTTATAATTAAGTCCCTTTTTTTTGTCCACACTTGACCCTGTAGTCCATACAAGTATTGCTTACTAAAACACCCACACTCCAATTTTCACGCCTACAATCTTCAATTCCCATGAAGTGAATGGTACCCCGTCCGGTAGAAGACATCAAAATGAGCATGGGTATACCACATTGCCATGACATTTTTGTCAAAGTTTCATTTCCAATGTGTTCACATCTCAGTTGAATTATTCACAACTTTCCATTGATGAACACTATTGACTGTGGTCATTTTTTTTTGAACTTGAGGTCTGTCGCCGCAGTAAGAATGGCTTTTCATCCAAGATGTCATTGTGCTGCTACCAACAAAGTTCCGGTGCATATGACAACAGTGTTCCATGTACTGCCTCATACACAGTAGAGTTGACTTCATTATTTCCAATGTTTGGTATTTAACACCATTTTTCATACCAAAGCAACTGCAGAGAACACAGAGAATGGGAAAAATTTTGCACTATCATCTGTCAGCACTTGCTCCCCTTAAACCAAGCTTGGCATTGGTTGTCACAAGCATACCTAAATTCCCATACAAAGAAGCAATACAATTTTGTCTTCAAAAAAGCCTTCTTGTCATGCGCGAACTCCAAAGATTCAGTTCTTTCCTGGAGATCCCCGTTTTGGAGTTGTCATCAACCGCCAGCACGTGATGTTGCATGTCTTGGTTAAAAAAAATTTCTCATTACTGCTCTTCTTGACTACATCATCAACCTCACCACTTTACTAATTGACTTGTTGTTGTCATTGTCATGTACAGTACCTGGTGGTGAACCATTTGCAGGATGAGGTACCATTCATTTCATGGGAAGTGAAGATTGCAGGCGTGAAAATTGGAATGCGGGTGCTTTAGTAAGCAATAGCTATGGACTAAATTGTAAAGTGTGGACAAAAGAAATGGACTAAACTGTAAGTGTATCTGGACTAAATAGTAAAAAGTGACATTCTAGTATAGTAAGTCATTAAACTATTTTGAAAAATCTTTAATAAAAGAAGGCGTTAATTGTGATTCCCCCCAAAACCCAAAAATGGTCCTTAGGACGATACTACTACTTTTCACTTTTACGAGTTCACAAAATGGTACGCAATAAACGGGGGTCCCCAATTTGCAAAAATATCCCAAAATCCGTGCTTATATGGCACAATCGCAAACAAACTGTCCTGTCCAATTTGTGACACCAGGCTCCTTAGTAATGTTCACAAACGGGCCCGTCCAATTTGCAAATATCCCGGAAATAATATTCACAAATGGGCCTCACCTATGGGCTACAGGGTCACTATCAATAATGTCGGATCACACTCATCCCAGCACTTGCACACATCCCTTTTGCAATTCATCAATTCATCCTGCAGCTCCATTGCTAGCACTGCTGTCTCTTGTTGTCATCACCAAAATGAATGCCAGGCAGATTCATGCGCTATCCCTTTTGGATCAGACCATCAGGAACATTATTTCTTCCAAAGCATCATTGACGAGGATATGAGTGATCTGGATGGTATTGACTTGTGTTGCCGTGACGATGGAACCCTTGAAATAAATTGTCTGGAGGAATTCTTTGAGAGAAAATGACAAATAAAAATCAAGGCGGCAGTTTCTTGTCGCAGCAGTAATCTGTACAAGTAGTCAAGTGGAGACAAGAAGAGCCCTAAGACAAGCTATTGCTGACAAGCCAAGGCGGGCAAAAAAGTCAAGGATGCGGCGACCAAAATACCTTGTTGACCTATCAAGCGGAGATTCGCGGAAGTTGACTCCAAGACTTAGCCTTTGGTGGGTACTGTCATCCAAAATGGTGAACCATATTGCACCAGGTGCTGGTCAAAGACTTTTCGAAATCAATTTTGTTCGCCATACCAGTCCTTCCTCAACATTCTGTCAATGATGTTGGTGGATGAAGATGTTGATGGGGTGTTCTGCAGATGGACTGGTGGAAGGACACATCAAGACCGCAGCTTCAACAAACCCCGCAATGATGGTCTTCGGATCATGACAGTGTTACCAATTGAACTTCTTTTGTTGGGAAGTTTAAGAAACCTCAGTAGAGGATCTTATTTGATGACATTAAAGCAGGCCACCTATCAGCCGTCATGAACATCGACTTCATCCACAGTTTTGTTGCATTTGGAGC